>JAKCPI010020723.1:0-12305 GCA_023213315.1 Euborellia annulipes
TATAAAAGCACTACTTAATAAATTTAAACAAAAAAGACATTTGAATTCTTTTTACTGTGTATTAAACATTAAAAAATAGACTCAGACAATTGATTTTATTTAAACTGTAAATTATTGAAATTTGTGTGTTTTATCTGTGAAAGAGGAAGAGAGAGGGAATTAAGTCAGTTTTCAAAGTTAATAAACCGAAACTGTTTTCAAGTTGGCGTTAAGGAAAGGGTGTAGATAGAAGGCATTAAAGTGTTATAGGCAAACAACGAAGGATGGGCCTTTAAAAGGCTCGGCTCCTTTAGTAGGCAACAGAGAAAGCGACAAGAAATTCAATAATACTAACAAGAGGAAGTTTAGGTAATTATTAAATAGATTTTAAAATTTAACTGAGAAATCAAAACTCTCAAGAGTTAATTTTATTTACAAATTATTTTTAATAAATAAAGATTTATATATATCATGTGTATTGGTACATGAAGAAATAATGAAAAACATAAGCAAATTCCTATCGGGATCCCCGTTTATTTACCCGAGGTACTTAAGTGCACGAAGACACACACCTCAAATTATCTCCATACTCTGGCCATAGCCATCTACCGGCACCCCGTGAATTTACATCATTTTCTATCTTTAACTCCTCCTCCTACGTTCGTTTCTAGCTAGTGAACTAATCCTTATTTCCGGTTCCACCTTGTTCCTTTTATCCAACCTCTTCTATGCTCTGGAGAATGTCCTAGTTTGAGTAGGAACTCCATCAGCACCGGCGTGTAGCCTACTCCTTTCGAAGAATGCATCACTGAGAGGGAACCTTCTTTACGTCCCTTCCACAGCACGGGATATCACAGCAACTCCCTCTCCTCGTAGAGTTGCATGGGGGCTATTGTGGTGAGATCCTATATTCCAATCCAATGCTTGCTTGAGGATTTGTTTACATTAAATAAATATTTTTATTTAATGAAAAATCCCGTACGCCCAGGGTTTGAACAGGGATATTCTTTGTAGAAGACGACACCCTAGCCCACTACCCCAGCGAGCCCTCAAAAACATAAGCAAATATTTATTAATTTAAATAAGCGAGAAAGATAGGTATCGCCGGGAGTTGCAGCACAGATCTGCCGATGTGTGGGCATACTCAGCATGCCCTACTAGTGATCACAGTACGGAATTCGCTTATTTAAATTTGATAGATCGCTAAATTTCACTCCACGAGAGAAATGCCGCTATATGTTTTTTCATTATTTTTAATTTTTAATTTAATTTTATTCAAAAATTTTTCTTCGATCACATCAATATTTTATAAAATTTTGAAATCGACTCCACACTTTTCAGATGATTAATTATTAATTAAAATTGGGTATAATCGTTTCTTATCTCTTTGATTTACTATTCCCGCATTGCGTCATTTATAGATATAAGTATTATAATAGATACTGTATATAAAAATAGGTAATAAAATAAAAAATTCATTATTTTTACAAGCACCCTACATGCCATACTATGTAGAAAAACTTAGTAAAAAAAAAAGAGAGATTAGTGATGTTTTCCCTTTTAATAATAAATTAAGAGATTATATAATTACATGGAGATATCCTATCTATTATTAAAAGCCTATAATCTGAACAAATCTTGAAAGCAAATTTTATCTTATCTCTAATGACTATAGAAAAAAATTCACTATAAATCAATTATTTTTTAGATGCTCTTTAAAATCTATATTCTTATTTTGCTCTTGAAATCTTTTGAAGCACACTTTATTCTTGTACTTCATAGTAAAGATGGTTGTTATGGTAACAAAATATAAAGAATATATATATTTATTTTATATTTATCTTGGCAATTTATCTTGAATTTTTGGACACAAAAATCTGGTGGGACAAGCACAGAACACAACTTTCTTTTACCAAAGGTAAGAGAAAGTTGTGTGCTGTGCGACCAGTCACGCCAAATGTTTTGTATGAGAATTAACTTAAAATATTTTAATTAAATGTTTTTTAAGTTTTTAATTCAATCTAACAATTTTATTAATCTTATTCAAAATTAAATTCTAATTATCTGATGGATCTAAATCAGTGGTTCCCAACCTTGTAGCCTATCGCCCCCTTTCTGGACGTTAACTAACACCTATCGTCCCCTTTTCATTTTCATTGTATGGCTAATTGTAATTTAAAGTGTAAATAATAATTTTTAACAAAAAAGTACTTTATTTCAAAGTTAAAAATAAATCAAGTTCCTCAGATAACTTTTCAAAGTGAATAAATACAACAGCTACAGAAATAGTGACCGAAACGTTGAAATTTTTTTAGTTAAATTGTATTATTAATTACCAACAAAAATAAACCATAATTCAAAATGTATTTTAATTTTTGTATAATCTTTTATATTCATCTCTGATCCTTTATAATTAATAGTTTTATATAAATGTATTTTATTTTGTTTTTTGTTATTATGTATGCAGGGGCGCCGGAACGAATTTGAATCAGGGGGGGGCAAAAATTTTTTTTTTAGGAAAATTAAAATAATTTAATATGTTCAAATAGTATAAAACAAAAACAAATCCACTATAAAACCTTAAAAATTTTAAATAAAATCACAATTTTAATAAAATTAAAATTTAAAAAAATTTGCCAGTGATTTTATCAAAAATTTGAAAAAAATGAATTTCTTACTCCTTTAATTTTTACTTTCTCTTACCTCTATATATATGTTAATATATATAGAGAGAGAAAGTATTGGATTCATGTCAAAAATTCGATGTCGAGATTTTGATGGATTTATACGTTTTGAGGTCCCCTGAATCCAAAAAAGTGGTTTTCGCGACATGGTCTGTCTCTGGGTGGGTGGGTGTGTGGGTGTGTGTGTGTTCAATTTAAAGCATGAAGGAATTGAGCTATCAGGTTGAAATTTTATATTTAAGTTAAACACCCCCCGGGACCGGAAAAATAAGCTTTTAATCAATATCGGCCAAAGAGTACTAGTACTTTACTGATGTACTTTTTCAGTTTTTTTCGATTTTCTCAAAATTTGCTCCAACGATTTTTTTTAAAATTCAAAAATCAATTATTTTTTAGATGCTCTTTAAAAGCATTGCTTGGGATATATGTACAAGCAGTTTATGTATATTAATATCCACCTATTGACAACTCTACATTTGACTCAATGCGTTGGCATTTGAGTGCATACTGTATGTTGAAAAATAATTTTCTTGTATATATGAATGTTTATAATTTTAATATTACAAAAATTGTACAATGCTTACAGCTCGAAAATGGACTGAGGATGGCGATATTTAATTATAGCCGAAACTGTCTCCACTACTCTTGAGTTTCATTTCGTAGAGGCTTACTTCCTGGCTGCCCGCTCCCTCTTCTATTGTTGTTAAAATGTATATTCTCATTTTGCGATTGAAATCTTCTGAAGACCACTTTACTTTTGTATTTCATAGGGAAGGATAGGAGAAATGGTTGCCATGGTAACAAAATATAAATATTTTCCCATACTTATAAATTGTACATCTTGAAAATCGAATGAACAGTGCTGTCGGAAACTAAATACATGTCGACACAAAAAATCTGGTGTGACAAGCACCTTCGGTAATCGAAAGTTGTGTGCTGTGCGCCAGTCACACCAGATTTTTTTAATTTAGAAGATTTTATTTTTAAAAAGTAAAAATATATCATTTTTAAAAATAAATGAAATAAAAGAAGAAATTTTGCCCCCCCCCTCTGCCCCCCCCCCTGTAGGATGCCAGGGGGGCAATGTGCCCTGCCCCCCCCAGTTCCGGCGCCTATGTATGTATGTATTGTACCACGGGCTAACTACTGAAAGAAGAAATAAAAAAAAATTTTAATTAGTTATTTGAATTTTAGTATATACTGTATTTATTTATATAACATATCTATATATACTATATAATAGTATATAAAATTCAAATAAAAACTAAAGCCTCTTTGGCATCGATTGGTGAGAGTTTAGTGTTAAATGTTGATTGAATGAATGTGTTTTAGACTAATTTTGATCAGTAGTCATCCAATTTTCTAAACTAAATTACTTGTATCCAAAATTGTTATATATGAGCCAAATTATTTTTAATACTTGAAAGAAATCTTTCTATCTTAGGTCAAGTTAAAGAATCCAACACAGCGAACCTCATCCTATCCATCTCTGGCAAACGTAATGTGCATTAGGCGGCGTTTAACTTGGTGTTAAATCAAAGTGTATGTCGTCAGTTGTCTCTACTAGCGGTACTGATACTAATATTAATTTTGTTCGAATTTTTATTATACAATATATCTCTCTATCTTTATATATTTTGACACTAAACAATGGGTACAAATTATTTTTCTAAGAAAAATTATAAAGAAGAATAGAAGGAAGTATAAATGGAAACTACAATAGCTATTACAAATACTGAGCTCTTTATATTAATACTAATCAAACCTATTGAGAGATCGTAGAGTCTAAATGAGAAGCTATAATAAAACAATAAAAATTATTAAATTCATGCTTATTGATTCTAAAATAATCAAACCATATAAATTTAATTAAAAAAAGTTATTATGCAATTTTAATTATTATGAAAGTGAAAATGATGATAAACGTAAAAATCACTCAATAAAACAAAAAGATATAAAAATTGATTATTTATTTATTAAATTTCTTCTTCCTTTATTTTATTCCTTCCTAAATTAATAATGGATATAAAAAAGGCAAAAATAATTTTCTCGCTTTTTTTAAAGTTCCGGGTTGACCGAGCCGAACTTTCTCTTACCTATATATATATATATATATATAAAATAATTTATTTATATATGAAAGAGAAAAAGTTTTGAACTTCACGTCAAAAATTCGATAGAGAGATCCCCGTGTTTCCCGTAAAAAATAATAATAAAATCGAGTGAGCCAATATTACGTGAAGTTGTAATTATTTAAAAATTCATTACATATATAACGCTAAATATTTAATTAGGTCTATTAAAAGAGTCCTTATTACTTTTGGCTATCATAAAAAAATTCCAATTATTATTACACCATCAAATTAGAAGGACCATTTTGTTTTTAATCGAAAGAACGCCTAGGAGGTAGACAGCCAGTATGGTAAGGAATGAGAAAAGAAAGAAGCTGCCTTCCTTAGAATGCAGTAGAAAACGGAATATATAACGTAAAGCTCCTCCTACTACTACCCCGGGCCCAATAGAAAATTATGAAAAATCAGAGGGGTTTCTTTTTCTCCCTTATCAGTTCATTCGTTTACGCTACGGGTTGCCTAACTCCCAGGCGTTCCTATTATTTAAAAAAATAGTTTAATTGCATTATCTTGCCGATTATTTTTCTTATTGACAAAAATCAGAGTTCCCTGGTATGAAATTGTCAGAGTGAATAGGAAATTGACAACCTACTTAATAAGAATGAGATTAGGACATGCCATTACTCCTGCATATTTATTTAAAATTGGACTTGGCGAAACACCCTATTGCAGTTGGGAGAATGCTTCAGTAGGAGACCTCAATCACATTTATTTAGCCTGCCCACAAAATAGTAATAAAATTGATAGACTTTATAAAGACATTGGAAATAAAATAGCCCTACCCACAAGCATCTGTCTACTTCTACAGCATCTCAACGAGGGATCTGATATGGTCAAGAAAATTATGAGGCATATTGTATCAATAGGCTTCAAGCTAGTGTAAATTTATCTATAGTGTAAATGTATCTTTTTTCTTAAATTATTATTTATTTTACATGTGATTTATATTAACCTAATGTTATTTAACAATGTACAGTCGTGGACAAAATTGAGTGGACAGGTATCAAAAATAACAAAAAGTTAATTTAATTTAACTAATAATGCCTTTATTCAAAACTTGATTGCACATTTAAATTAACAAAATATAAATTGATAATATTAACAGAAAAATTAATTTTAATAAATAATAAATTAGAATTTTTTATCATTATATCATAAAATCGTAATTTTGCACTTGGACAAAATTAAGTGGACACTAAAAATGCTGAAAAATTGAGTTATTGAGAGTGAAAAATGTAAAGAAACATTGAGCTTTATTTAATAATCGTCTTCAGTGTACGTTGAGCATTCATTTAAGAACAATCAATGTTAGAAAACAAACATGATAATAAAAAGAGAAGAAATCTCTTGTCAATTGCGAAATCTAATTGTTTCAGATTGAAAAAATAAATTAAGTTATGGTATAATGGCCAAAAAATAGAATGTTTCAAAAATTGCAGTTCATAAAATTTAAATAAAATATTTAGAATCGAAAATTTACATGGTCCGGGACGGAAACGAAACACAAGTGCATACGATGATAGAAGAATTTTGAGAGAATCTCGACGTAATCCATCGACAACGTCACGAAACATTGTTGAACAACTAAAATTAAATATATCTTCAAGAACTGTGAGACGTAGATTAAATTATGAGGGTTTGGAAAATTGTGTAGCTAGGCGCAAGTCACACATTGTAAAGGGAATAAAAGGAAACGTTTAGATTTTGCAAAAAAAATGTAAATATGCCATTATCATTTTGAAAACGAGCAATGTGCAAGTGAAGAAAGTCAATTTGAGCTGTTAAATAAAAAAAAGAACGCATGTGTGGAGGAAACCAAATGAAGCTCTAAAAATGCAGTATGTTTTACCAACAGTCAAGCATGCAGGTGGCTCAATAATGGCATGGGCTTGTTTTTCATGGTATAAAGTTGAAAATTTACTATCTATAAATGGAATCATGAATTCAGATAAATATATTGACATTTTAAATGAAAACTTTTCTAAAAATGGATCTCGATGTCGACTGGATGTTTCAACAAGACAATGATCCGAAGCATACAGTGAAGAAAACAAAACAATTTTTCCAGGATTGTAAGATTAAGGTTTTTTAATGGCCTCCACAAAGTCCGGACCTTAACCCAATCGAAAATTTGTGGAGTTTATTGGATGCAGAAATTCCATTATAAAAAAGACATAATAAAGAACAATTTTTCAATGAATTGCAACTACAATTTCAAAAATTATTTGGAAAAGCTTGTAGAAAGTGTGCCACGACGATTACAATCAATAATAAAAGCGAAAGGTTGTAATACAAAATATTAATAACTCAATTTTTCAGCATTTTTACAGTGTCCACTTAATTTTGTCCAAGTGCAAAATTACTATTTTATGATATAATGATAAAAAATTCTAATTTATTATTTATTAAAATTAATTTTTCTGTTAATATTATCAATTTATATTTTGTTAATTTAAATGTGCAATCAAGTTTTGAATAAAGGCAATATTAGTTAAATTAAATTAACATTTTGTTATTTTTGATACCTGTCCACTCAATTTTGTCCACGACTGTATTTATTAATTAAAATGTACCTTGTGCTGGCTAAATGCTTCTTATCTGAGCAAGGCCACAATTTTAAATAAAAAAAAAAAAAATCAGAGTTAATTGACACTTTATTTGTTCCGAAGGCGGGCTTTGTGTCTAGTTATATATGTCGTAGACAGATCGTGAAATTAGACAGTTCATGAACTGTCTAGACAGTTCATGAACTGCAGCCAGATCGTGTAATGGTCAAACAGTTACATGATCTGGCTAAAAATTTTAGATAGTTCATGAAATGCAATTGGGCCTTAGACAGATCGTGTAATGCTCGAGAATTACATGAAATGTCTAAATTTTTTAGGCAGTTCATGAACTGCCTAACAGCAGTTTTGCCGATCGTGTACTGTTTGTAAAGCAAATAAAGATCTCGAAAAAAGTCAATTTTTTTCAATATTATTATTATCGATTACTAAATTTTCCAAATCTTCCTCACTTTGTAAATCTTTAGTTAAGGTGCGCGTCTCGGGGTTTTAGTTTTGGGAGATTCCAGCGGCCACAAATTTGAAGCTATCTACCTCAATTTTTTTTTAAATTAAAGCTATTTAAAATGTCTACAACTTATAGAAGCCCTTTTTTTGATTTTCGATAAAATAAAATTTTTTTTTTAGATATATTTCATTAAATTACAAAGAGTACACGATCGGCAAAACTGCTGTTAGGCAGTTCATGAACTGCCTAAAAAATTTAGACATTTCATGTAATTCTCGAGCATTACACGATCTGTCTAAGGCCCAATTGCATTTCATGAACTGTCTAAAATTTTTAGCCAGATCATGTAACTGTTTGACCATTACACGATCTGGCTGCAGTTCATGAAATGTCTAGACAGTTCATGAACTGTCTAATTTCACGATCTGTCTACGACATATATATATATTTCCTTGACACTTACTGGGGTATGGTCATTATAGGTCTTCGGACCTTATGCACCCATTCCAAAAAAAAAGGTGTTTCTTATTATTAATGTATCTTATTGTTAAAATATTTTATACTTTTCTATTGCCTTATGTAAAACTGTCTTCTTCTTCTTCTGTCCTCGCCTTTTTCCCGCGATGCGGGGTCGGCGGACCTCACTATTTCCCTCCAACCCTATCAAGCGTTTTTGCGACCGGAAGAAATAGGACAGGCCGGCCCATCGTACGGTCTGACGCCTGTTGAAAAGAGGAAGGAAGAGACAGACATACAAATAACTGAAGGACTGTCTGTCCCAGCTCGGGCAGCTCGTGGTCGCCATCCACGTACCCACAAGATGTGGGCCCCTGAGCGAGCCTTATGTAAAACTGTAAACGAACAATTTATATATACATAAACATTTTTAGCCCTGAAGATGGCCTCTATCGAGACCGAAACGTCGACCCAATAAAATATTTAAGAAAGAAATTCGGGTGCCAGTCTCTGCTCCTGCAACCCTTGATGTTTATCTTACGACCAGGATTTATTTCTGAGGAAATATTGTACACATCTCGCAACCTAAATAATAATGTCTCAATACGAATGGGAATGGGTGAGGGGGTGGGGGGGGGGTGATTTTCATGAAATGCAATTGAATCACCTTTGACTAACCATCTTCTTCTTTAAATAATTTTGAAAGAAAAATGAGATTATACATTTTAAAGAACATCTAAAAAATAATTGATTTATAAATTTAAATCAAAATCGTTAAAGCGATTGAGAAAATTTTAAAAAAGCAAAAAAGTACATCAGTAAAGCACTAGAACCCGAATTTTCCCAAAGACGAGACTTGGCGCAATTTCATATTCGTGCCAGAAATATTTTAGGGCCATTTAGAGCTATTTAGAGCCTATATTTGAAAAAAATCGTTAGAGTCGTTTTTGAGAACCCCAGACGCGTCATTTGAGAAGGGGGCAGGGGGCTATGCCTCCCCCCCCCCAAGGGCTCGGATCTTTTTTAATTTTATATTAAGATTATTCTTAAATAAAATATTTCAAAATATATCTATGGGTACATAAACTCTAATAAATTAGAAAAATAATTAAATTATTTGTAAGAAAATTTTAAGAAAAAAATTCGATAAGTAATGTTTCAAATTTTTCAAATTATCAAAAAATAATAATGTAGTTATCGAACGATTAGTTAAAAAAAAAAAAAAAAAAAAAAAAAAAAAAAACTGGGCGCCATGCTTATAATTATAATTAGTTTAAAAAAATAACAATTTTCATTGATTTATACTTCCGTCTTAACCATCAGCTGATTCACGGAATATTTTTAGAAGTGAAAACGTTAGCGAACTTTGTTCTAGATACCGATCTTTCAACAAACATTACATAGGCTTATAAAAATTTGATGTTAATTATTTGGTTGATTTCTATGCTAGAGTGAATACAAACAACTACTGTGCTCCACTCTATATAATATTACGTATTGCAAAAAAAAAAAAAAAAAAAAACTCAAGTTAATCGCTATATATTCAATTTAAATGAAATGGAAAGCGAGAAAAAAAAAAACATTCGCGCAATCTCTCTCTTATTACGATAACTAACCAAATTCATTTCTTAAAAAATAATAAAAAAAAGGAGCAATAAATAAATAGAATAAAAATTTTGTTTTGTTTTATGCGATGTATTTTTGCACAGGTTTGATTGGTACACAGGTTGTCAGTTTATGAAATAGGTCTATATATATTTTTAAATGCTTTTATTTAACTTACTCTTTCAAGGTCACCAACTTTATGGCTTTGTTAAGGACACTTCCCGATGAGCTAGAGGTGTTAAATTTGATATTTAAGAGTCATTTTTGATGACGCAAATTGTGAGTTTGATTTTACCAAAATGGACCAAACTAATGTGGTACTTTATTTGAAACCCTTCGCGAATTAATGTAATTTCAAAAGACTTCCCGATGGGCTAGAGGTGTGAAATGTAATACTTAAGAGTCATTTTTGATGACGCCACTATATGGTGGTTTTGATCAAAATAGACCAAACTAATGTGGTACTTTATTTGAAACCCTTCGCGAATTAATGTAATTTCAAAAGACTTCCCGATGGGCTAGAGGTGTGAAATGTAATACTTAAGAGTCATTTTTGATGACGCCACTATATGGTGGTTTTGATCAAAATAGACCAAACTAATGTGGTACTTTATTTGAAACCCTTCGCGAATTAATGTAATTTCAAAAGACTTCCCGATGGGCTAGAGGTGTGAAATATAATACTTAAGAGTCATTTTTGATGACGCCACTATATGGTGGTTTTGTTCAAAATAGACCAAACTAATGTGGTACTTTATTTGAAACCACCCTTCGCGAATTAATGTAATTTCAAAAGACTTCCCGATGGGCTAGAGGTGTGAAATGTAATACTTAAGAGTCATTTTTGATGACGCCACTATATGGTGGTTTTGATCAAAATAGACCAAACTAATGTGGTACTTTATTTGAAGCCTCACGCAAATAAGGCCCTATTAACTATAGTTTTGAATTTTGATATTTACGAGTCATTTTTTTATGATAATGAATAATTTTTCAATTGAACCAAATCAATACAGGCCAAACTAATGTGGTACTTTATCATATTGATGATTTTTGATAAGACAAAGACTAAAAAGCTTAAAATAAAAATAAAATAAAAAAAAAGATTTTTTAAAAAATGCTTTTATTTAAATTGAACTAAAAAGAGAGAAATAACAAAGAAATAATTTAATTGTTCTTGTTAAAATTTTTTAATAATTATGACTTAAAATAAAAGCGTGGGGCGCGAGCCTCGGAATCACTTCGAAGCGCCCCACGCTTTTATTTTAAGTCATAAATATTAAAAAATTTTAACAAGAACAATTAAATTATTTCTTTGTTATTTCTCTTTTTAGTTCAATTTAAATAAAAGCATTTTTTTAAAAATCTTTTTTTATTTTATTACTTTCTCTTACCTATGTATATATGTAATATATATATAGAGAGAAAGTATTGGATTCATGTCAAAAATTCGATGTCGAGATTTTGATGGATCTTCACGTTTTGAGGTCCCCTGAATCCAAAAAAAGTGGTTTTCGCGACATGGTCTGTCTGTGGGTGTGTGTGTGTCTGTCTGTCTGTGTGTCTGTCTGTGTGTCTGTGAACAAAATATCTCAAGAACGAAAAGAGCTAGGAGGTTGAAATTGTATATTTAAGTTAGTCACCCCCATGGGACGTGACACGAAGCTTTTGAACAAAATCGACCAAACAGTACTAGCACTTTACTGATTCACTTTTTCAGTTTTTTTCGATTTTCTCAAAATTTGCTCCAACGATTTTTTTTTAAATTCAAAAATCAATTATTTTTTAGATTCTCTATATAATGTATATTCTCATTTTGTGATTGAAATCTTCTGAAGACCACTTTACTCTTGTACTCCATAGAAAAGATAGGAGAAATGGTTGCCATGGTATCAAAATATAAATATTTTCCCATACTTATAAATTTTACATCTTGAATTCAATTGTACCCTACTGTCGGAAACTAAATACATGTCGACACAAAAAATCTGGTGTGACAAGCACAGTACACAACTTTCGATTACCGAAGGTAAGAGAAAGTTGTGTGCTGTGCGCCAGTCACACCAGATTTTTTTTATTTTAATTTTGTTATATTTTATTAGTCAAACAAATCAAGCATATCGTTTTAAGGTCAGGGTCCTATCTAATTAAAAATTTCCTTCATTTTTATTATAATAAGCGATCAGCAAATTTTATAGGAACCCTTTAAAATAAAATATTTTTACTTCCTTTGAGTAAAAATTGCAATCTTGACAAGACACGGCTATGTGTCAGCTAAGTTCGACGAAGCACGGCCATGGGCGTAACTAAAGAATTTGGCTGGGAGGCCCATGGAACCAGCTAGCTCCAGGGGGCCTGGAAAGTCCCATATTTTCTCAATTTTTAGCGGCTCATATGCCACATAGAAGTTAAAGATTTGGGAGCGAAACGTCAGAAT
>JAKCPI010020724.1:0-20691 GCA_023213315.1 Euborellia annulipes
TTATTAAAAATTGCTGCCAGGCTTTAAATATAAACAATTTTTTTGTACTGGCTTTGAGTATTAAATATAAATAATGGAGCCAAGGAAAGAATAAAAAACAAATTTTTCTGTCAACGTCTCGTAAAGTTCAGTTTGTTGATGTCAAATGATATTCAAATTATTCAAAGAATTAACATTAGACTGTCCCGAGGAAGAGCGTGATTGGCACTCGAGACGTCGACAGAAAAATTTGTTTTTTATTTCTTTCCTTGCCTGACTCCATCATGTATATTAAAATATAACTATTTCTAAATTTTTGACACATAGCATTTCTCCACTTGTTCTCGTCTTTTCGAATAAATTGCGACTTAGAAAATACGTTTTCTACAAAATATATATTTTATTATAATACAAAGTCGTAGTTTATGTGAAAAGAAAAAATTATTTTTTTCATCCTGAATTAAAATAATTGTCTAACAAAACTATACAATATTTATAGAAAAATGAGCTTGATTCCCGGCATCAAGTTAATCATTATGCCACCGACTCAAGAAATGTCTTGGCTATTCCAGAAGAACTTAAACTTATATCTAGACATCCAAGTTTAGAAAAATTTTTTAGTAAAAAAATAAAAAAACTCTTTACCAATAGAGAAAAACCAAAGAACGAATTGAATGAGAATATATTGCAAAGAAAGGAAAATACATCAGGCGTTAATGCATCGAAAAGTGATATAATTCGACCCCAACGCAAGAAAAAGAGTTTTTTCAGAAAGGAACGAGACTTTTTCTGGAATTAAAAGAGAACGATATTCTTGATTCCTCTTTAAATGATGAAGAATTTAAAAAATTAAAAAAATTTCATTTTAAAAAACGAATTGAAAAAAGGAATTTATCTCAGGAATTGCAGCCGCAGCAACAGGAAAAACATCAGCAAACAGTTCATTATAATAATAGGAATAGGCATATTAATAGGATGCTTACTAATAAAAATCAGGTAACTTTATTTGATTAGAGAGTTTTAATTAATCTCCTTTCATATATATATATATATATATATATTTTAGATGGAAGTCACCGATTATTTTGGAGGTCGTGAGAGTTGGTCCGAAATTGATCATCGATTTCGTCGATATAGCTGTATAGCGAATAAAGAAAAAGAAGTAGAAAATTATAATCGGAGAAAATACCAACATACTAGACTCACAAAAAAAATGTTAACTGAACCGGAGAATCAAGTAAAAAAAAATGTCCACGCTGCTCCTAATCATTCCAATCAAGGGTAATTATTAGATATTAACAAAAAAACATCTATTGTGAGATGTCATCCAGGCCAATATATTAAAGGGGGTCCTGGAGACCTAAAACCCAGTAATGATTGATATACTGTATCAATATAGTTTAAAGATTTCTCTTGAAGTTGTGGAGTCAGATGGAGTTGACTTGTAGTAAGAAAAAAATATTTTCCTTTTAATCAGATTTTTATTACAGAAGGACGACTGGCAATGCGCAGTTTCTACCTTTAAGGAAGTAGTTTCCAAACTTTATGTTACCACGCCCCCCCCCCTCAAAAATATTTAATCGTATGACGCCCCCCCCTCCCATTTTATAAAATTTTTGTTGCTAAACAATTTAATAATACAAACTATTATATTATTTATTATTAAATTTAGCAATCATTTAGAAAATTGATCGCTGTGGCTAATATTCGAGCCTCCCAGTTTGGAAAAAATCTACTCTAAAGGGTCATCCTCAGGTCTACAAAGTAAAATAATACAACAATTATGTCGTTATAATAAATATTTATTGTAACGATATTCACGGCTGACTTTTCGGTTCCGAGTTTGAACCATCCTCAGAGCTAGTGAAAAGTCATTATGAAAATGTCACAGTGGATTTCATACATTGTTGAACCAAACCTTTAAATAATAAATATATGCATACAGTATGCAATGACCAGTAACATTAAAAAAAAAAAAATTGTTTCAACAATGCATAAAATCCACTATGACATTTTCAAAATGATTTTTTGCCAGCTCTGAGGATGGCTTAAACACAGAACCAAAACGTCAGCCGTGAGCAGTGGCGTAGCAAGGGGGGTCATGATACCCCGGGCGCTACTCACAAAGGGGCGCCAAATGGTCCGCAAAACAAAAAAATTGCGGGATAATTTTAAATTTTATTATAATTGATTTTTGGAAAATATAATACAGTAAGAACCTCGATAAGTTAAACCTCGCTAAGTTCAAAACCTCCGTAACTTAAAAAATTTTTCAATTCCCTTCCCTTGACAGCGTAAAACCTCTATTACTTAAAGAACAAAACCTCTGTAACTTAAACAAATATTTTGAGCATAGCCCTCGATAACTTAAAATAATATTTTGGTGACCTCTATAACTTAAAGTATTTCTTTACATATCATCGAAAAAATAGTTGATGCAGAAAATCAACAATACATGAAGCAGAAAAAAATTACTGATTTTTTTGTAAATAAATAAATCTATTAATTATTAGTCAATAAACCTCGGTACGTTAATAATTATATTCAATAACCTCTCTAACTTCAACTCTCGATAAGTAAAAAAACTCGATAACTCAAATTTCTAACCGTTTCCCTTGAACTTTAACTTATCGAGGTTCTACTGTATATTATAAAATATTATATTTTAAATTTATTGCCAGTGTAATATAATAATTTTGTATGTTTTACATATAATATTATATGGTTTTCGAATGGGGGGGGGGGGGGGCGCTGAAAAGGTATTGTGCGCCGGGCGCGAGTTAAGCTCACTACGCCACTGGCCGTGAGGATTAAATAAATAAAAAAAAAACTTAGCTTCATCTCTCATTTTCTTCTACCCTCTTATGAATATAACATCACAGTTATAAATTGGGTTTTGTAACTCTATTTTAAATATTTCTAAATTGATTATATTTCCTGTCAATCACTCATCATTAAATTCTGGTGTAATTTTGACAATTTTTTAAACTCCACATGAGAACGTTGAACAAAAAATTTGTTTTATTCACTTGACATCTCTTAACCTCCTGTTTATAATATTTATAAGATTGGGCTGACTTTTATTGAGTATGATTTTATTGAAATTGTTTCAGACGAATGAGACCGCTGTCCCTTGTGCAAATAAATGAAGAAACTACCAGTTATCCGATAATACCACAAAAGAAAATAAATCAACATAAATCGTATCAACAAAATATTGATTCATTTACCAAGGCAAATAAAAGTGCAGAATTATTTGCAGAGGCAAGGCCGAGTGAGCTTGCACCTTCTTCTATGAGTTTAGAAGCAAGACAGAAGAAGAAACCTCCGTCATTTGCTGCTAAGAAAAATATATACAATCACAATTATAAGTTGAAAAAGACTAGCAAAGCAATTTTAAAAGAAGTCAAGGAGCCTGTTGAGACCATGAAGGCAGATTGGACTTACCCTTTAAAGACAACCAACCCTCTTAAATCGAAAATTGACCAATTGAATGAATCAATACGGAAAATCCCTTTATATGGGACTGAGAGATATGTAGACGAGAGGAGAATTCCGATAATCCCTTTTTTAGCTAGTCCTACTAAAATATCTCAAACAGCTCTGCATATCAATTCGCGACTTGCAGCCCCCCGGTCAGTCCAGTTGAATTGCGAATTGAAGCGAAAATAAATAAAATTATCGAATGGCTGGAACATGATTCTGTGTTACGTGAAAAATTTGCGCCTCCAATTGATAAATTACTATTGAACAATCCTGAAGAGGATATGCTACCAAAGAAAAACAAGAAAATATGGAAGCTTCTGCAACGACTAAGAAGGGCTACGAATAGCGATCCTCCGCCTTCCCTGAGTAAAACATATAATGGGATAACGGTTCGTTTGTTACCAAACGATGACAGTTACAAGTAAGAAGTATTAATTTTTTTTTTTTTTTTTTGGGAGAATAACTAGCCATAAATTATATACAGTGTATTTTAACAATACTTACATTCATTGTCTTTACTTTGATCCGTATATATATAATGCGCATAAAAAAAAACGTAACATTTTGTTTCTTCTTAAAAAAGACCTGTTCTAATCTATCTTAATGATACTGTAATTTATTAAACATTTATTATCAAATATCTTAAACATTTCTAAGTAAATTTAACACAAATCCATATCATTTTAATAAATAATTACAATTTAAATAAAACAAAGACAAAAATGTCGAAATATTATAATCTTTCCATTTCAGTTTTTCTCTGTCTATTTTATTGGAAATTATTATAAAAACAAAATTTTTAATATCCAGCGAAGTTGATTTGCCCCACAAAATAAATATCGTATTTTTTGTCTTTGTTTTATTTAAATTGTAATTATTTATTAAAATGATAGGAATTTGTGTTAAATTTACTTAGAAATGTATGGAATATTTCATATTAAATTACAGTGTCATTAAGATAGATTAAAATAGGTCTCCTTAAAAAAGAAAAAAAAATGTTACGTTTTTATTGACGCACAGTGTATTTATATACTGTATATAACCTCGGAGACATCTAGACTTGGGGAGTAGGCAAATTGAGTCTCCGGCTTAGTTAAATTGCCTGGGGGATGTCTCCCTCCCCCAATCAGGACGAAACCAATATCATGAGGGATGATATATATATAAATTTGTTATTGTTTTTTTCTAAAAGTATATTTTATAAGTATATAGATAATTACTACTACAAATCCTAAAAGGCGTAATGTGAGACAGAGCGCAGTCGAACCGTATTTCCGCCTCTGGGGGTTAGAATAGAAATATGATATATAAAATTTAAGAATATTTTAATGGGGTTGGAGAATATTTTCATTACTGTACAATTATCATTGATATATTTAATTAAATAAATATAAAATGAAAGAGTGTGGATGCAGTCCAATAATTATATTAAAATTATTATTTTTTTATTATAAATGGGTCGTTTTGATAACTTACCTACCCCAACATTAAAATAGCCTCCCTATGGAGAAATACATGGTGTTTGTCCTTCAGCTATTTTAATGCTGAAGGACACACACCATGTATTTCCCCATAGGGAGGCTATTTTAATGTTGGGGTAGGTAAGTTATCAAAACGACCCATACATACCATCAGGGGCGCCGGAACGAATTTGAATCAGGGGGGCAAAAATTTTTTTTAGAAAATTAAAATAATTTAATATGTTCAAATAGTATAAAACAAAAACAAATCCACTATAAAACTTTAAAAATTTTAAATAAAATCACAATTTTAATAAAATTAAAATTTTGAAAAATTTGCCAGTGATTTTATCAAAAATTTTTGGAAAAAATTTGAAAAAAAATGAATTTCTTACTCCTTTAATTTTTTTAATTTAGAAGATTTTATTTTTAAAAAGTAAAAATATATCATTTTTAAAAATAAATGAAATAAAAGAAGAAATTTTGCCCCCCTCTGCCCCTCCCCTGTAGGATGCCAGGGGGGGCAATCTACCCTTGCCGTATATCCTTTGTCCAAGAGATACCGTTATTCTTATTTAAATAATTGATGAGTAAAGGAAGTATGGAAGCAGAGGCTGGATCCAGCGGATTGGTAAAGCATTCAAAGAATTTTCTTTTTTGGCTGCCTCTGCTTCCTAAAGATACACAGTCACAACTTACATCTCAATTTAATAAAAAGAATATTAAAAATAGACTGACACTGAGTCCTAACCTTAGTAAATGAAATAGAATGATCTAAAACCCTAACCGAAACTAAACACAAACACACTCTCTCACACACAGGCAACCTCCTCCTAGAACTCTGAGGCAAATAACCTCAGAGACCTGGGGACCAGCAAGACTTCGATCCCGAAAGCAAACCACTTCCACCATTACTACCCTCTTGAAAATGACTCCAAAAGAAGTGCCGAAAACTTGTTGTTCGGCATTTTCGGTGATGGTTTGATTTGGGCATCATAGTCATATATACTGGTCTCCGAATCTCGACAGTGGGTTTGTTTGCCTTTTAAAGATTGTTAGAGTGTTGGATAATGTGCTAGTTGATTTTGGTTAACTACTTGGTCTCAATTTGCTTACTTCCCGAAGATGGTTTGACAACATCTCCACGATCCAAACCAGCCAATGTATCATCCAAATATTCCCAAACCTCGGAGACGAGACTCGGGAGACAATCAACCAACATGGCTAAAGTTAATCTCTCAGTCTTATCTAAATGAAGTTTAACTTTCGCTTTTTTTTTAGATCAAACAACTCACCCTCATCGAATGATGCTGGCTGTGGCCCTTCAAAAAAAAGGTCCTAAGAACCCTTTTTCCTGTCCTCTGCCCACTGGACCCCTTCCATTGTTTCGAAATTATTCAACCACGACCACCTTTGTTCCTCCAATAAATAATAATGAGCAAAAGTCAAATAACTTAAAATATCCCAGCCTTTATCTTGATAATTGTTTCAAATTTTGTAAAAGATTTTTAAATTCGTCTTTACCAATAAATTTTAATGATCATCGAATGTTAAGCAATAAAGCAAAAAAAGGCGACGTTAAGGATGTGAAGGAAAATGAAAAGATCGAAGAAGTAGAGACATCATTGCAACTGGATAAACAACTTAGCCGTGAGGAAAGAGAAAAATAATATACGAAAATATGAGGCTTAAACAACTGAGAAATAATATGATTAAAATTGATCCTGTACACAGAATAACGACGCAAGAACAAAATCAAAGATATATTAGAAGGATGATTAGGAGAGTTATGAAAAAGACTTTTGACAAACCCCCTGAAATAGAAATAAGCAAACCAAAGGACATGAGTCTCGCACAAGAATATTATAAATTCTTCAGGGACAAATTTAGTAGTGAAACAATACAAGGCCGTGCAAATGTAAGCTTATTTATTTTGATTAATAACGAATTAACATTAAATTAATATTTAATTTCCAGGCGGCGAAGTTGACCTTTGCAAGTATTGCTGCATTGTATCTCCTGTATAGAAAAATTAACAAGCCCCCGCCTCCCTGCCCGCCATCACCCCCTTTCGAAACCACCCCGACTACGCCTTCGTTTGACAATCCAACCTTTGAGATTCCACCCCCGCCTCCGATTGAAAGCACTCCCCCTGCCCCGATTGAAAGGCCGCCCCTTCCCTTTGAATGCCCACCGCTGTTCGAATGCCCGGACCCTCCGAGCGAAAATGAAAACGTGCTCTCTACAATGGAGACCTCAAATCCACTTGCTTACAAGAAGAGGTGTAGATGAACTTGGTTTTCTTTTATGAAATGAACACGATTGTAATTTAAAATTTATAGAATTCTGGATATTAATTTAATTAAAAAAATATGTGAAAAATATTTTGTTCTATGTTAATAGAACCCCTAAAAGATTTGTAAATAAAGATTATTTTTTCGCTAATTTTTTTTTTTTATTTTATTATCATGTCACAGTATTTTTAGAGGCTAGATAATAAGAGTTTAGTATGTTTATTTGTATATTTAGGCCTATAGTATCACCTACTACTACGACCATTAGATCTATTAAAAACTCTTTTAGTAAATTCAGAAAATACCATTTAGGTCTTTCTACCGGTTAAAGTTCAACAGCATTTACCCTGCTCATTTGCTCCAGATTCGTTCTCCAACTCCAGCAAGCGTAATTGGTTAAAATTGTGGCTTTTATGCCACCATAAATAAAAAAAATGTTATTTAAAAATTTGTCAAAATTCCCTAAACATAGGTGTTACCAAAATTTATATTCCACAAATTTCTCTCGGTTAAATGACAGATAAATGAAATTATAAGTTAGCATTAAAAATAAAAGGAAATCGATAATATGATTTTAAAAAAAAAGTGCATGAGGTGGATTTGAACTCGGGAAGTTTGGTTACGTGAGAATGGAAAAAAATATAGATTGCTTGACTTGAGCCAAACTTTATTTAATTTTATTGTGAAAAAATAAGCCATATAAAAAATATGAAATAAAAGAAGTATTAAAAAATTGTTAATATTCCACATATGATATATCATTTTTCTTTACTTTTTACGCAGATTAATAATTTATAATAAAAATATCAATATCTTGCCTAGTTTTCAAATAATTCAATGGGAAAACGTCAGATTGTTTATGCCTTGATGTAATTAAACCAAAAACTCTATCTTACATATGATACATGTTATTAATTACCCCTGATTTCAGAGAACTAAAGTCCTTTTAATTATATGATCTAATTTGGGAGTTATTGGCGATCAAAGTTTTAAGCTTATTTTCGACCTTAATGACATCAACATTCACATTTCTATATTATCGAAAAAGCTTATTTAGCATTGTCTGATTAAAACCAAATTTTTACCAGAGATTTATAATTAATAAATGAGTTTTTTTTTAAGTTTCATTGAGATTGGTAAAGAAATAAATAAAATATTGACTATTTTGTAAATTGAGTTTTAGAATTCGGGATCCCGGATGGGTAAAGAGAGCCGTCTATGAACCGGCTCTGGGCTTGCAACTGAGATCCCGAATTCTAAAACTCAATTTACAAAATAGTCAATATTTTATTTATTTCTTTACCAATCTCAATGAAACTTTAGAACAAAACTCATTTATTAATTATAAATCTCTGGTAAAATTTGGTTTTAATCAGACAATGCTAAATAAGCTTTTTTCGATAATATAGAATTGTGAGTGTTGATGTCATTAAGATCGAAAATAAGCAACTTTGATCGCCAATAACTCCCAAAATAGATCATATAATTAAAAGGGCTTTAGTTCTCTGGAATCAGGGGGAATTCAAGAATTAATAACATGTATCATATGTTAGATAGAGTTTTTTGTTTAATTGCATTAAGGCATAAACAATCTGACGTTTGACCATTGAATTATTTGAAAACTATGCATTTTATAGAAATTTTGAATATAAATTATTAATCCTCATAAAAAATAAAGAAAAATGATATATCATATGTGGAATATTAAAATTTTTTAATACTTCTTTTATTTCATGTTTCTTATATGGCTTATTTGTCCTTTAAAGAATTAACAAACATATGGCTCAGCGGGTTAATTGGTCATCATGAAATCTATATTTTTTCCATTCTCATATAACCAAACATCGCGAGTTCAAATCCACCTCCTACAATTTTTTTCTTTTAATTCTTAACTGTTTTTTATAACTCATGTGAGGGGGGGGGGGGGTTAATATTGGCATAATAAATTAGAAAAAGCATGAAAATAGGACAATTATATAGTAGAGATTGAAGTTTAATTTAGGTTGTATATACAGATTATATATGCTAAGCCTTCTGATGAAGAAGAAGAAATCACGAGGATTCTCCTTATAATTTTTGTTTGCCATATCAGTGAATCGAGTTGAGTGTTTGTTAAAAAAGTTCGGACATTCACCGGCGGGCCTGCCACTCCTGATAAAGATAAAAAAAAAAAAAAACTTATTTTTTTTTATCTATTAACTTCCGTAGTAAATGTTAAAAATAAAATAAAAATTTTCTGACAAAGAAAGCTTTTAAAAATATTTCAACAAGAAAATTCACAAAAATGTCACTGTTTTTGTAACAGGAGTGAACAGGAGAATAGAATAGTAAAGGAGTGTGTCGGCGCCAAACGAAAAAATGACCTCCTCTCTGTTTCTGGTCCCCGGGTATTTATCATTGGTAAATTATCATATAAAATATATCTCAGCCAAAAACATCGGAGATGCAAAAAGGGGCGCCTCGCATTATTTTTGCCTAGCGTCGAGGTGAAATCAAAAAAATGCGCCTCGCTTTTCTGATTTATATAAAAGCGAGGAAATATTTTCACTTAAATAAAACCCCTACAGAATTTTATTTGTTTCATATATCCTCGCTTTTATATAAATCAGAAAAGCGAGGCGCATTTTTTTGATTTCACCTCGACGCTAGGCAAAAATAATGCGAGGCGCCCCTTTTTGCATCTCCGATGTTTTTGGCTGAGATTTCACTTCTTTTTGTGAAATATTACATGAAAATATTATTTATTAATTTTTGTTTATTAAATATTAAGTTATCCCATGAATAGATCTTTTAATATGCATTCCAAACAGTAAAAATTAAATACATCGTTTGGTATCCATTCGAAACGATAAACATAGGATTTTACCAAATTTTATAAAATTTTAGGTTTTTTATTTTTGTTATGTTGGTAGATTGTAAATACTTCGTTTGGTATTCATTCGAAACGATAAACATAGGATTTCACCAAATTTTATAAAATTTTAGGTTTTTTATTTTTGTTATGTTGGTAGAATGTAAATACATCGTTTGGTATCCATTCGAAACGATAAACATAGGATTTCACCAAATTTTATAAAATTTTAGGTTTTTTATTTTTGTTATGTTGGTAGAATGTAAATACATCGTTTGGTATCCATTCGAAACGATAAACATAGGATTTCACCAAATTTTATAAAATTTTAGGTTTTTTATTTTTGTTATGTTGGTAGAATGTAAATACATCGTTTGGTATCCATTCGAAACGATAAACATAGGATTTCACCAAATTTTATAAAATTTTAGGTTTTTTATTTTTGTTATGTTGGTAGATTGTAAATACTTCGTTTGGTATTCATTCGAAACGATAAACATAGGATTTCACCAAATTTTATAAAATTTTAGGTTTTTTATTTTTGTTATGTTGGTAGCACTCCTTCTTATCACGTTAATCTATTTCTATCTGAATGGATCTATCCTAAAAAATTTTTGTTCCATTAGGGATGAAAATTACTAATAATAATATATATGTTCCTAGATGACGTCATCAGGGAGCAAAATAGTTAGAATTGTCTTTTCGCCATGTTAAAGATAGGACAAATTTGAAATTTTGAATACCTCTCAAAAAGTCACTTTTGATCCAAAATGAAATTTTATATCAAAGGTATCGGGTTTTTGATAGTATCTATTTGTATTTTAAATTTCATCCTAATCGGTCCAGCAGGGAAACCTGTAGCTTTGTCTAAAAATTTGAAAATTGAAGAAAAGAATGAAAAAAAAAAAAAAAAAGAAAAAAAAAAGAAAAAAAAAGAAAAAAAAAAAAAAAAAAAGGAAAAATAAGAGACTAACTTTTGACCTTCCGAAATCGGCAAACTCTCAACTTTGAGCCTCTGCCATTCTGTTTGGCACTGGAATTTTTTTTTGAATTCGTGCTCAAAATAATCCTTATTTATTCTAGTTTAATATAAAAAAAATTTGGCTCCGATATCTTAAAAACTTTTTGAGATATTCGCCCAGAAAGAGAAAAGTTTCTCAAAAAATTTTTTTCACGTCCCTATCTTTTATTAAGGATTTAAAATCATTCTTGATAATATAGTCTAGGGACGACTCGTCCATCTAAATGCAATGGGCCATTGGCATCTATTGGAATATCAACTAAATGGTAGTATTAAGAGTTTCTTTGCTTTCTTTTGCTTTTCACATGCTCGGCGACGAGTCGCTCCCGCGACTCTTGATTTTATTGAATAAAAAATCTGATTTGTGCTGCACTCTTGTGGAAACTTTGAAAATTATACTTATAATTCTGAAAGTCTCCACAGGGTAGCAGCACTAATCAGCCTGAGATAGACAGACATCCTATTATATGATAAATACCCGGGGATCAAAAACAGAAAGGAGGTTATTTTTACGTTTGGCGCCAACACACTCCTTTACTATTCTATTCTCCTGATCACTCCTGTTACAAAGACCATATATTAAATTATAGAAGAAATAAATTTATTAAAAAAAAAAATTAAAAATATGAAGGGGGAAGAATGAATATTAATTAATAATCATTATATGAATATTAATAATTAATTAATTAAATTTGTTATATATATACTAAAAATACATTAAAAAATTATATTTTCTAAATTAAGTAGTACAAATTTCAAGATAAATTAATTACTCCACAGAATACTACTATTATAATACTGTAAAACGAAATTCGAAGCGCCGTCGAAATCATCTCAAAAATTTTATATTTTCTAAAGTAAAAATAAATGAAATTATAAGTTAGCATTAAAAATAAAAGGAAATCGATAATATGATTTAAAAAAAAAAGTGCATGAGGTGGATTTGAACTCGGGAAGTTTGGTTACGTGAGAATGGAAAAAAATATAGATTGCTTGAGGACGAATTAACCACCTGAGCCACACTTTAGTTTAATGGAATAATGAAATCAGCGGCGTAACCAGCCTTTGAGGGCGGGGGGGCGAAGCTCAACTAGGGCGCCGATTTTCCAGGGGCTCCGCCCCCTGGACCCCCTTGCTCGCCTTCGGCGAGCAATTGCCGCCTTCGGCGGGCAAATTTCTTGCATCCAGTAATTTTCTCAGCGAATTTGTTTATATTTACATGTTTTTTAATGACCCCTGTATGATTTTGTTTTGATTTTTCTTTGCTTTTACGAAAAATGTCGTTTTCTTCTGTGATTATTTCAAAAACAATTCAGTTTTCGGGAAAATATCAAAGAATAAAAACTTTTTAAAATAGAGTATTTTATTTCGACGGGCATGCAAATGAAATTTTATTTAAAAATTGCTAGACATTCGTTCATTCATTCACTAAATCTCGGGCGGGAATGGGCGGATTTGAAAAAATTCCGGGCGGGCTCGGGCGGGCCTGAAGAATGATAAAAGCCCTTTCATTTTGAGAAAATCGAAAAAAAACTGAAAAACTACATCAGTAAAATACTAGTACTTTTTGGCCGATTTTGATTAAAAGCTTATTTTCACGGTCCCGGGGGTGTTTAACTTAAATATAACATTTCAGTCTCATAGCTCAATTCCTTCATGCTTAAAAAAGTTTTGAATTCCAAAAATTAAATATTAAGGCTTATACGAATCCTGAGTAATTCTCCACAGCCTTAAAACATCAAATTAAGGCTTATATATTGCAAAATAAAAAAGATTTTAATTATAAAGCCTCTATATACGTTATTTATTATTTTTGGAATTAAATTCATTTAAAATAGTAGAATTCAAGTTGTAATATAATTTTAAAAGAAAACAATCAATTTTTTAAGAAAATCGATGAAAAGAATATGATAAAATCACATACGCTGTGCTATATTTTAGAGGCCGTAGGGCGCCTATGCCGGTTCCGGGGGGCGCCAAGGGCTCGATGCGCCTGGGGCGGGGGGGCTCGAGCCCCCCCTCGCCCCCCCCTGGTTACGCCACTGAATGAAATATAAGCTATATAAAAAACATGAAATAAAAGAAGTATTAAAAATATTTTAATATTCCACATATGATAGGCCTATATCATTTTTCATTACTTTTTATGGGGATTAATAATTTATAATCAAAATGTCAATTGCATGCTTAGTTTTCAAATAATTCAAAGGACAAACGTCAGATTGTTTATGCCTTGATGTAATTAAACCAAAAACCATATCTAACATATGATACATGTTATTAATTCTTGAATTCCCCCCTGATTCCAGAGAACTAAAGCCCTTTTAATTATATGATCTAATTTGGGAGTTATTGGCGATCAAAGTTAAGCTTATTTTCGACCTTAATGACATCCACAGACACTCAATTTTCTATATTATCGAAAAAACATATTTACCATTGTCTGATTAAAACCAAATTTTTACCAGAGATTTATAATTACAAAATGAGTATTTTTCTAAAGTTTCATTGAGATTGGTAAAGAAATAAATAAAATATTGACTATTTTGTAAATTGAGTTTTAGAATTCGGGATCTCAGTTGCAAGCCTAGAGCCGGTTCATAGACGGCTCTCTTTACATATCCGGGATCGCGAATTCTAAAACTCAATTTACAAAATAGTCAATATTTTATTTATTTCTTTACCAATCTCAATGAAACTTTAGAAAAATACTCATTTTGTAATTATAAATCTCTGGTAAAAATTTGGTTTTAATCAGAAAATGGTAAATATGTTTTTTCGATAATATAGAAAATTGAGTGTCTGTGGATGTCATTAAGGTCGAAAATAAGCTCAACTTTGATCGCCAATAACTCCCAAATTAGATCATATAATTAAAAGGGCTTTAGTTCTCTGGAATCAGGGGGAATTCAAGAATTAATAACATGTATCATATGTTAGATAGAGTTTTTTGTTTAATTACATTAAGGCATAAACAATCTGACGTTTTCCCATTGAATTATTTGAAAACTAGGCAGGCTATTGATATTTTTATTATAAATTATTAATATGCGTAAAAAGTAAAGAAAAATGATATATCATATGTGGAATATTAACAATTTTTTAATACTTCTTTTATTTCATGTTTCTTATATGGCTTATTTGTCCACTAAGGAATTAAGTAATACATGGCTCAGCGGGTTAATTCGTCATCATGCAATCTATATTTTTTTCCATTCTCATGTAACCAAACTTCGCGAGTTCAAATCCACCTCCTGAACTTTTTTTTTGCATATTTATTAAAATTTTATTATTATTTAAAAATTAATTGTTTAACTAGAATTGAATTTTAAAATTTCTTATAAATAACCAAAGTATTCTATGCTGGATGGTCTTGCTATCTTTTCAACAATTTGAAGCACAACAACAGCTCATTCTTGTTAGCCGGTAATCATTATCCTTGATGAATGTTGCTATCTTACGGTGTTTTTCAGAATAAATAAAAATTAACAATTAGTTAAATTAGCCGCGATCTCTTTCTTCTATCTTTTGTTAATCAATTAGCATTGGAATTGTTGAGAGGATCATGGGCGTAACTAGAGAATTTGGCTAGGGCGGGGCCATGGGACCAGCTATTCTCCGGAGGGCCTGGAAAGCCCCATATTTTCTCAATTTTTCTTTGGGCAGGGAGCTTTCTGGGGGGGGGGGGCACGAGCCTTCTGGGGAGGCATGTCCCCCCCGGCACCCCCCTAGTTACGCCCATGCCTCTCCCTCCCCTAACGCTTTACGTAATATGTGGACAACCCCTAAGGTATTTATTTAAAAATATTCGTTTATTTAATAAAAATTGGCAGTGCGGAGATTGCTAATAAAAAAAAAAAAAAAACTTTGAAAATTTTATGTACAGATAAAAGAGAAAATTTCAGAGAATATAAAACGATGATCCTTTTTACTATCATTTGATTGGTTGAACGGATGGTTAGATTAAAGAAAAATCTGGTGTGACTGTCGCACAGCACACAACTTTCTCTTACCTTCGGTAATCGAAAGTTGTTTTGTGCTTGTCACACCAGATTTTTTGTGTCGACATGTATTTAGTTTCCGACAGTACAGTACATTCGATTTTCAAGATGTAAAATTTATAAACATGGGAAAATATTTATATTTTGGTACCATGGCAACCATTTCTCCTATCTTTTCTATGGAGTACAGAATAAAGTGGTTTTCAGAAGATTTCAATGACAAATTGAGAATATACATTTTATTGAGAATCTAAAAAATAATTGATTTTTGAATTAAAAAAAAAAATCGTTGGAGCAATTTAGAGAAAATCGAAAAAAACTGAAAAAGTGCATCAGTAAAGTACTAGTACTCTTTGGTCGATTTTGTTCAAAAGCTTCGTGTCACGTCCCAGGGGGGTGCCTAACTTAAATATAAAATTTCAACCTCCTAGGTCTTTTCGTTCTTGAGATATTTTGTTCACAGACACACACACACACAGACAGACCATGTCGCGAAAACCACTTTTTTGAATTCAGGGGACCTCAAAACGTGTATATCCATCAAAATCTCGACATCGAATTTTTGACATGAATCCAATACTTTCTCTCTATATATATTAACATATATATAGAGGTAAGAGAAAGTAAAAAATATATTATTAATTATTCAATTTTAGTTGCATGTGAATATTCTCTAGGAAATTCTAAACTCATTACAAAAAATCCGATGCGAATTGGATGCGCCGTTTTCGAGTTAGAGACAATTGAATTATCAAATTTTTAATTCATTTCCAATGTTATTTTTTTCAGCTTCTTAATTTGTGCAAAGGAGGGGAGGGTCGTGTGTCGGCAGGTTCCCCCACCCCACCGCTCTGATTGTTGTTGAGGAGAAAGGCGCCAGGCCCCGCCCCTCTTTTCTAAGAAAGATTAAAAAAAAAAAAATAATAAACCAATAAATAAATAATTTTTTTTATTTGGACATTTGAAAGAATTATAAAAATTGAACGAGAAAAAAAAATTAATTAAGCAGTCAGAGAATATTGCCAAATAAATAATAGTTATATATTTAGTTAGATGTAAAATCTTTCAATTCTTCATCATCACATGTTAAATATCAAAGTGTAAAATTTATTTTAGATGAAATGATTTGAGTACTTCAAACAATTTTCACAAAATATTACTGATGTACTTTTTAAAAGGGTATCTAAATAATAAATGATTTATATGAATTTTAATTTAAAAAGTAAAAGATTTAAATTCTGTTACCATGGCAACCATTTCACCTATCTTTCATATGAAGTACAAGAGTAAAGTGGTCTTCAGAAGAATTCAACAGCAAAATGAGAATATACATTTTAAAGAGCATCTAAAAAATAATTGATTTATTAATTTAAAAAAAAATCGTTAAAGCGAATTTTGAGAAAATGGGAAAAAACTGAAAAACTACATCAGTAAAGTACTAGTACTTTTTGGCTGATTTTGATTAAAAGCTTATTTCCACGCCTCACGGGGGTGTCTAACTTAAATATAAAATTTCACCCTCTTAGCTCAATTCCTTCATGCTTAAAATTGAACACACATAGGCAAGAGAATGTAAAAAAAAATAGGGGGGGGGGGGGATATTTATTTTGTTCCCAACGGGGGCCGCGACTCAAAAAGTTTAACAAGCACTGAACTAAAGGTCTAAAGGGATGGATTTTATTATTTAATATATTTATGAGAAATAAGCATCTCTTTGATTGAAGACAAAATATTTTGAAATTTTATTTTTTCTCAAAGGATTTAATTTTTTATAGATAAATATGCATTCTTTTATTCTTATAGTTAAAAAAAAGTTTTATAAAAGCATAAAAAGATGAAATCAATCAATGATTTCAAATGCTGGGAGAGCATCAATTTGTTTTTTCAAATTCGACCTGCGCCCAGCGTGCAGCCAGGGAGCCTCGCTTCACTCTCGTCTAGGCTTTTCTTCTCGCGCACATTCGCTTTTCAAAAAATTTCTCTATCTCTCTTATTTGTCGTTGGATTTGTGGAAAAATGCAAAACTGGTCTTTTCAATCAATTATAAAGCTATAAACATTCTTTTATTTAACTACGACCACATAAAATGGGGGTTTATTAATTGTCTTTTACATCTTCAAATTTTAACTGCCTCTTTCATTTTCTAATTATCCTAATTTATTGTTTTTTAATTAAATAAACCCATTTAGGCCTTGATATTGATTGAATAACTTAGTATATAAAATATGCAAGCAAAAAACAATGAAATTTTAGTCTCAAAACGTTCTGAAAATGATTAAAAATCGATTTTCCAAATTTATTTTGACATATACCTATTAATTTTTACTTTCTCTTAAAATTCAAAAATCATTTATTTTTTAGATCATGTTCTCATTTTTCTCTCTAAATTGTTTGAAGACCTCTTTAAGGTGCTTAAGTGGTTAATTCGTCTGCCTTTTATATTTTTTTCCATTCTCACGTAACCAAACTTCGCGAGTTCAAATCCACCTCCTGCACTTTTTTTTTTATACCTCATGTGAGGGGGGGGGGGGGCTGGCGTATTAATTTTTAAAATTTTATATTCAAAATAAAATTTAATTCCCAAAATAATAAAAACCTCGTGCAGCTCACAACTAGGTGGGTACCCTTTGTTTTGCGCCCCCAGCCCAGTTGCCTCCGTGGCGGGCGCCTTTTTTGCCACGCCCTCGTTATGGTCTTGTTCCCTGGTAACAATTACAACGTGAATTGAATTTAGAATTTAGACTTTTATAGTTGTTATCATTAACAAAAACGCTTCGGCCATACATTCTGTGGTCAAAAAGTTAAAATTTTTGCAAACAAACCACAGCAAAACTCAAATCAGTCTTTTATTAAGTTTAATTTAGATCTGTCAATCATTTGCCAACTGGCATTTTTGAAAATTTGTTTTTATATATAAATAATAATAAATAGGACTCATTCTAGTCATAAATGATATTTTTTTTAAATTTCCTTTCTCGTTGGGTTTGCGCATGCGCATTCCAGTTTTATACATATTTTACGTTTTATACATTTTATACAGTTTTATCCGGGATTTTTGTATAAAACTGCAAAATCATGTACAAAACCCAACTCTGATCTGGGATGAATGGGAATCATGGGAATGCTAATTTAATTTTTCCACTTCAAAGTTGTTATTTCTACAAAAAAAATTCTTTATTTGAATAAAGAGAAATTTTCTCACACTATAATTAAATTATTATCTATGGCTAGCTAGCTCTTTTGTATATTTCCAAAAATATTTTATTTATTTTTTTGTAAAAATTCATTTATAAATAAAAAAAAAATGTTATATTAAAATAAATACGTATATTAATTTTATACTTATTTTATCCTGATTTTATCGCTGGATTTTATATAAAATCTTATTTTTGACTCACGTATTAAAATCACTACTCCGTCAACCAATAGGAAGCCAGCGTTGGGTCCCGAAATGCATTGCGGCAGGCATCCTCTTTGCTCGTTGCTGCGCTGTTGTGAGCAAAGCATTCATTTGACCTCGTTCGATTAGTTGATTTTGGGTGTCTCTATATATCATAAACTTCATCACCAAATCTTACAAAAAGATTTAGCTCTTTTTAATATATCGATATTTCTATATAGTTCAGTTGTTTCTATTATAATTAAATGGAATCGGCAGCAACTGAAAATAAGCCTGAAGTTCCTATAGAGAATGCAAATGGCAATGCCGCCGAGAAGCCGCCCCACGCCAATCATTCCGGACCTTCAAATCGTGGAGGCCATGGCCCGATGCATGGCGGTGGTGGGCGTGGAGGAGGCCCGAGATCACGTTTTAACCCAAGAGATTCTAGAGGTGGCGGCGGAAGACCTTATCCTGATGTAAGTTCAAATATTTGTTTGGTCCTCTAATCTCTTTGTCTCGCTCATCGACGCCATTTTTATTCCTAGCCATCTCATTTTAATATTCATTATTTTACATTTAAATATACATTCTTTGATATAAATGTTATTTTTTGTGATTATATTTCTTCTAGATAGACAATTAATAATATAAAATATTTTTATAATTTGTAGAAATTATAATGTGTATTATTTATATATATTATTAATTAATATAATTCAGAGAGAAATTAAAATTATTAGTTTTTCAATTTTGATAGACTACTACTACTTGAAAGATTTATCATCCAACATTATTAATATGTAATAATATTTTGTTAAAGAACTCTCAATTTTTTAAATGTTATTAAAATAAAAAATTCACAGTTCTTAAGTCACTAGACAAGTAAAAAACGTTTCAGAATTTTTTTTTAAGACAAACCAACCGGACATTTTTGAAAGCTTAAATTTTAGAATAGCTTTTAAACAAATTGATTGGTCCGCCATTTTTATTTATTAATTGTTTGGGCCAATCTGCAGAAAAGGCCTCGAGTAGAATAGCGTGGCTTGCGCCTTCGCATTTGATTTAAAACAACTTGCAGAGGCCACGACCTACTCTATTTTGGCCACTTGCAGTAAGGTTCTTCTTAAAAAAAACTTGTTTAAGCAACTCTCTGTTCGGTCTTGGCTTGCTTCTGACCCAAACCTAAATGGTCAGAAGCAAACCCGAATGACAATACAAGCCACCGTCCCTTCTACTTGAGACCTAAACTCCAAGATTTACCAAAAATCTCAAGCCCAGCAATACTTAGTCAATCAGTACCAGTTTCTTATACCGGTATAAGGCAATTAAAATTATGTTCTCCATACAAGAAAGATAAATGAATTCAATTGAACTTCGTTTGTGACTGTCTCAAAATTATTTGGAGGGGATTTATTATATTTTAAATTTAACTTTTAATAAAATTATTTTTTACCACCATTTTTCCAACCTTTAACAGGATTTTTTGTCGATAAGCACATGATATTTAAGCAGTTTTCTAAGTAGAAAAGAATGCAGCCATAATTGAGTTTCTATTTTGAATAAAAAAAAAAAAAAAAAAAAAAAACTAGGACTGTACAGTGTTAAGTCTCACCCATGCGTTTTCTACTTGTGATTATTGAAAATCTTTAGCTGAAATTTTCAGGTTTGAATCCATGAAAGTTTCCATTAAAAAATAAATAATTTTTTTTTTTAATAATGAAATAATCACAAGTAGAAAACGTATGATGTGAGACTTAATATTGTCCCTGACTGTACCTTGCTTTCTTCAAATTTTCTAAAAGAATATATGTTAGATAAACATATATAAAAATAAATTTATTAACACATCTATGTAAGGGGCTGGAGTATCCTGGGTTCGACTCCCGCGGGCCAATGCAAAAACGAACATACCCTAAAATTTGTTAAAATATTTCAATGAGAAGTCAAGTCTGAATCGATATATTCATTGAATATTAATTATTTAAATAGATAGACCTCAGAAAAAACACTAACTTAGTATAGTAATACAGGGCCGAAACTAGGCAAGCGGGCAACAGGGCATGCGCCCAGGGTCCAGACGGCAGGCCTGAGAAAGGTAGAAAAATAAAAAATACGTATTTCTCAGATGATAGCCAAAGATTGGTCGTAAATCTGTGGAAACATAGAGCTAATTCTAAAAAATCTTTACTAGTTCTCTCCAAAAAATTTTTTTTCTGG
>JAKCPI010020725.1:0-19118 GCA_023213315.1 Euborellia annulipes
TCATGAGGGATGATATATATAAATTAATGTTATTGTTTTTTTTCAAAAGTATATTTTATAAGTATATAGATAATTACTACTACAAATCCTAAAAGGCGTAATGTGAGACAGAGCGCAGTCGAACCGTATTTCCGCCTCTGGGGGTTAGAATAGAAATATGATATATAAAATTTAAGAATATTTTAATGGGGTTGGAGAATATTTTCATTACTGTACAATTATCATTGATATATTTAATTAAATAAATATAAAATGAAAGAGTGTGGATGCAGTCCAATAATTTATATTAAAATTATTATTTTTTTATTATAAATGGGTCGTTTTGATAAACCTTACCTACCCCAACATTAAAATAGCCTCCCCTATGGAGAAATACATGGTGTTTGTCCTTCAGCTATTTTATTGCTGAAGGACCATGTATTTCCCCATAGGGAGGCTATTTTAATGTTGGGGTAGGTAAGTTATCAAAACGACCCATACATACCATCAGGGGCACCGGAACGAATTTGAATCAGGGGGGGGGGCAAAAAATTTTTTTTTAGAAAATTAAAATAATTTAATATGTTCAAATAGTATAAAACAAAAACAAATCCACTATAAAACTTTTTAAAAAATTTTAAATAAAATCACAATTTTAATAAAATTAAAATTTCGAAAAATTTTGCCAGTGATTTTTTGTCAAAAATTTTTGGAAAAAACTTGAAAAATATGGGGAATGACTTCCCCGAGACTTTCTCGTATATTCTTTTGGAATTACATCTGGGTGTGTGTGTGAACACGCTAGCTTAAAAACCAAAGAAGCTAGATCGATGAAATTTGGTAAATGGCAGCGGCTTTACTAAAATTGTAGATTTTCTATCAACTTTTGGATTTAATACGTCACTTGGAAGTTTAAAGTGGGGCTTTCTACTCAAAAAGTTTTTTTTCCAAAATTTTGGAAATTTTCAATTTTTTTGTTATATTATGATAAAATCTCCATATTTTAAAAAGTTTTTTTTTAATTCTTTGACATTTTTTCGAAAACTGAATAGTTTTTGAAATAATCTCAGAAGAGCCAGAAAATATTCGTTAATTTGGATAAAAAAGAAAATCAAAACAAAATCATACAGGTGTCATTAAAAAAAAGGGTAAATATAAACAAAATTCATTTTGTTTCACAAATTCATTTGTTTATATATACCCTTTTTTAATGACACTGTATGATTTTGTTTTGAATTTTTATCAAAATTAACGAATATTTTCTATTTCTTCTAAGATTATTTCAAAAACTATTCAGTTTTCGAAAAAAAGTCAAAGAATAAAAACTTTTTAAAATAGAGTATTTTATCATAATATAACAAAAAATTGAAAATTTCAAAAAATTTTTGGAAAAAAGCTTTTTGAGTAAAGCACTACTTCCAAGTGACGAATTTAATCCAAAAGTTGATAGAAATCTACAATTTTAGTGTAAGGAGCATATACCGAACTTCATCGATCTAGCTGCTTTGGTTTTAAAGCTATCGTGTTCACACACACACACACACACACACACACACACACACAGAGACATAATACCAAAAATGGTATTTTTGGACTCAGGGAAGGTCTAAAACGTGGAGAAACATCAAAATCTCGAAGTCGAATTTTTTTACGATTACATAACTTTCTCTATACGAGAAAGTAAAAAATGAATTTCTTACTTCCTTTAATTTTTTTAATTTAGAAGATTTTATTTTTAAAAAGTAAAAATATATCATTTTTAAAAATAAATGAAATAAAAGAAGAAATTTTGCCCCCCTGCCTGCCCCCCCCCCCCCCCTGTAGGATGCCAGGGGGGGGCAATGTACCCTTGCCCCCCCCCCCAGTTCCGGCGCCTATGCATACCATCCGTATATCCTTTGTCCATGAAAGAGACACGAGATACCGTTATTCTTATTTAAATAATTGATGAGTAAAGGAAGTATGGAAGCAGAGGCTGGATCCAGCGGATTGGTAAAGCATTCAAAGAATTTTCTTTTTGGCTGCCTCTGCTTCCTAAAGATACACAGTCACAACTTCCACATCTCAATTTAATAAAAAGAATATTAAAAATAGACTGACAGTGAGTCCTAACCTTAGTAAATGAAATAGAATGATCTAAAACCCTAACCGAAACTAAACACAAACACACTCTCTCACACACAGGCAACCTCCTCCTAGAACTCTGAGGCAAATAACCTCTGAGACCTGGGGACCAGCAAGACTTCGATCCCGAAAGCAAACCACTTCCACCATTACTACCCTCTTGAAAATGACTCCAAAAGAAGTGCCGAAAACTTGTTGTTCGGCATTTTCGGTGATGGTTTGATTTGGGCATCATAGTCATATATACTGGTCTCCGAATCTCGACAGTGGGTTTGTTTGCCTTTTAAAGATTGTTAGAGTGTTGGATAATGTGCTAGTTGATTTTGGTTAACTACTTGGTCTCAATTTGCTTACTTCCCGAAGATGGTTTGACAACATCTCCACGATCCAAACCAGCCAATGTATCATCCAAATATTCCCAAACCTCGGAGACGAGACTCGGGAGTTGTCTCAACCAACATGGCTAAAGTTAATCTCTCAGTCTTATCTAAATGAAGTTTAACTTTCGCTTTTTTTTTAGATCAAACAACTCACCCTCATCGAATGATGCTGGCTGTGGCCCTTCAAAAAAAGGTCCTAAGAACCCTTTTTCCTGTCCTCTGCCCACTGGACCCCTTCCATTGTTTCGAAATTATTCAACCACGACCACCTTTGTTCCTCCAATAAATAATAACGAGCAAAAGTCAAATAACTTAAAATATCCCAGCCTTTATCTTGATAATTGTTTCAAATTTTGTAAAAGATTTTTAAATTCGTCTTTTCCAATAAATTTTAATGATCATCGAATGTTAAGCAATAAAGCAAAAAAAGGCGACGTTAAGGATGTGAAGGAAAATGAAAAGATCGAAGAAGTAGAGACATCATTGCAACTGGATAAACAACTTAGCCGTGAGGAAAGAGAAAAAATAATATACGAAAATATGAGGCTTAAACAACTGAGAAATAATATGATTAAAATTGATCCTGTACACAGAATAACGACGCAAGAACAAAATCAAAGATATATTAGAAGGATGATTAGGAGAGTTATGAAAAAGACTTTTGACAAACCCCCTGAAATAGAAATAAGCAAACCAAAGGACATGAGTCTCGCACAAGAATATTATAAATTCTTCAGGGACAAATTTAGTAGTGAAACAATACAAGGCCGTGCAAATGTAAGCTTATTTATTTTGATTAATAACGAATTAACATTAAATTAATATTTAATTTCCAGGCGGCGAAGTTGACCTTTGCAAGTATTGCTGCATTGTATCTCCTGTATAGAAAAATTAACAAGCCCCCGCCTCCCTGCCCGCCATCACCCCCTTTCGAAACCACCCCGACTACGCCTTCGTTTGACAATCCAACCTTTGAGATCCCACCCCCGCCTCCGATTGAAAGCACTCCCCCTGCCCCGATTGAAAGGCCGCCCCTTCCCTTTGAATGCCCACCGCTGTTCGAATGCCCGGACCCTCCGAGCGAAAATGAAAACGTGCTCTCTACAATGGAGACCTCAAATCCACTTGCTTACAAGAAGAGGTGTAGATGAACTTGGTTTTCTTTTATGAAATGAACACGATTGTAATTTAAAATTTATAGAATTCTGGATATTAATTTAATTAAAAAAATATGTGAAAAATATTTTGTTCTATGTTAATAGAACCCCTAAAAGATTTGTAAATAAAGATTATTTTTTCGCTAATTTTTTTTTTTTATTTTATTATCATGTCACAGTATTTTTAGAGGCTAGATAATAAGAGTTTAGTATTTTTATTTGTATATTTAGGCCTATAGTATCACCTACTACTACGACCATTAGATCTATTAAAAACTCTTTTAGTAAATTCAGAAAATACCATTTAGGTCTTTCTACCGGTTAAAGTTCAACAGCATTTACCCTGCTCATTTGCTCCAGATTCGTTCTCCAACTCCAGCAAGCGTAATTGGTTAAAATTGTGGCTTTCATGCCACCATAAATAAAAAAAATGTTATTTAAAAATTTGTCAAAATTCCCTAAACATAGGGGTTACCAAAATTTATATTCCACAAATTTCTCTCGGTTAAATGACAGATAAATGAAATTATAAGTTAGCATTAAAAATAAAAGGAAATCGATAATATGATTTTAAAAAAAAAGTGCATGAGGTGGATTTGAACTCGGGAAGTTTGGTTACGTGAGAATGGAAAAAAATATAGATTGCTTGACTTGAGCCAAACTTTATTTAATTTTATTGTGAAAAAATAAGCCATATAAAAAATATGAAATAAAAGAAGTATTAAAAAATTGTTAATATTCCACATATTATATATCATTTTTCTTTACTTTTTACGCAGATTAATAATTTATAATAAAAATATCAATATCTTGCCTAGTTTTCAAATAATTCAATGGGAAAACGTCAGATTGTTAATGCCTTGATGTAATTAAACCAAAAACTCTATCTTACATATGATACATGTTATTAATTACCCCTGATTTCAGAGAACTAAAGTCCTTTTAATTATATGATCTAATTTGGGAGTTATTGGCGATCAAAGTTAAGCTTATTTTCGACCTTAATGACATCAACACTCACATTTCTATATTATCGAAAAAGCTTATTTAGCATTGTCTGATTAAAACCAAATTTTTACCAGAGATTTATAATTAATAAATGAGTTTTTTTTTTTAAGTTTCATTGAGATTGGTAAAGAAATAAATAAAATATTGACTATTTTGTAAATTGAGTTTTAGAATTCGGGATCCCGGATGGGTAAAGAGAGCCGTCTATGAACCGGCTCTGGGCTTGCAACTGAGATCCCGAATTCTAAAACTCAATTTACAAAATAGTCAATATTTTATTTATTTCTTTACCAATCTCAATGAAACTTTAGAACAAAACTCATTTATTAATTATAAATCTCTGGTAAAAATTTGGTTTTAATCAGACAATGCTAAATAAGCTTTTTCGATAATATAGAATTGTGAGTGTTGATGTCATTAAGATCGAAAATAAGCTTAACTTTGATCGTCAATAACTCCCAAAATAGATCATATAATTAAAAGGGCTTTAGTTCTCTGGAATCAGGGGTAATTCAAGAATTAATAACATGTATCATATGTTAGATAGAGTTTTTTGTTTAATTGCATTAAGGCATAAACAATCTGACGTTTGACCATTGAATTATTTGAAAACTATGCATTTTATAGAAATTTTGAATATAAATTATTAATCCTCATAAAAAATAAAGAAAAATGATATATCATATGTGGAATATTAAAATTTTTTTAATACTTCTTTTATTTCATGTTTCTTATATGGCTTATTTGTCCTTTAAAGAATTAACAAACATATGGCTCAGCGGGTTAATTGGTCATCATGAAATCTATATTTTTTCCATTCTCATATAACCAAACATCGCGAGTTCAAATCCACCTCCTACAATTTTTTTCTTTTAATTCTTAACTGTTTTTTATAACTCATGTGAGGGGGGGGGGGGTTAATATTGGCATAATAAATTAGAAAAAGCATGAATATAGGACAATTATATAGTAGAGATTGAAGTTTAATTTAGGTTGTATATACAGATTATATATGCTAAGCCTTCTGATGAAGAAGAAGAAATCACGAGGATTCTCCTTATAATTTTTGTTTGCCATATCAGTGAATCGAGTTGAGTGTTTGTTAAAAAAGTTCGGACATTCACCGGCGGGCCTGCGAGCCGCCACTCCTGATAAAGATAAAAAAAAAAAAAACTTATTTTTTTTTATCTATTAACTTCCGTAGTAAATGTTAAAAATAAAATAAAAATTTTCTGACAAAGAAAGCTTTTAAAAATATTTCAACAAGAAAATTCACAAAAATGTCACTGTTTTTGTAACAGGAGTGGAACAGGAGAATAGAATAGTAAAGGAGTGTGTCGGCGCCAAACGAAAAAATGACCTCCTCTCTGTTTCTGGTCCCCGGGTATTTATCATTGGTAATTTATCATATTAAAATATATTTTATTGAATAAAAAATTCTGATTTGTGCTGCACTCTTGTGGAAACTTTGAAAATTATACTTATAATTCTAAAAGTCTCCACAGGGTAGCAGCACTAATCAGCCTGAGATAGACAGACATCCTATTATATGATAAATACCCGGGGATCAAAAACAGAAAGGAGGTTATTTTTACGTTTGGCGCCAACACACTCCTTTACTATTCTATTCTCCTGATCACTCCTGTTACAAAGACCATATATTAAATTATTTTTAATAGAAGAAATAAAGGCCCTAGGGGTATAAGAATGGTGAAAATGCCCTTGGAACATATTTCAATGATACATAGGGGATTTGTAGGTACTAATAAAATAATAAGATGCTGAAAGTTTCAGATCGCTATCTCAAATGGTTTTTGAGAAAAACCAAAATATGTAAAAATCAGAAAAACATTTTTTTCTCAGGAACGGCTGAATCGATTGATTTGAATTTTTGATATGTTTTGGGGGCTGATGGTACCTTCTAGGGAAAAAATCAAGACCTATATCGGATCATGACATCCTTGAAAAAAATGGCGTTTTTTGTTTAATTTTAATTTTTAACCATGATACAATTTTGGCACAAAAATGAAACAATTTTTTTTGAAATCCTCATTCAATTTCCTGTAAGTTCATAAGTTCATAAATTCATAAAAAAAGGTACGCCATAGTAGAAAAAAATAAAAACCATTTATTACTCAAATATTGACTTTATATGTTTTGTGCTTTAATCTTGTTTTTTATTGCTTAAGCTTACACATATATTTTCATTTTATTCAAAATAACCAGTTTATATTCATAACATCAAAATTTTTTGCCTAAATCAAAAGTTAAAATTTTTAAATATCTATAATCATTAACTATAATGCTATAAGATAGAAACAGTTTTTGATTAATGAATAATAAAAATAAAAACTAATATCAAAAAGATAAATCTACTATATAAATTACTCAGGGGCGTATATAAGGGGGGGGCCGAGGGGGCCTGGGCCCCCCCTCCCCTGAAATTTCCCAAACACATATACATATATAGGGATATACAGACATCAGCGCAACAAATTTTTTCGCAGGATGGAAAACTTTGGTTCCGCAAAAGAAAAAATGTTCCGCAAAAAATTTCGTGTGAAAAAAAAATTTAGTTTCTTAAAAAAAAAATTTTAGCAGAAAAATTTTTGAGTTCAGGCCCCCCTAAAGAAATTTCTATATAAGTCCCTGAAATTACTATCCAATATGTAAAAGACCATACTAACACCATACTAAGCTCAAGTATACTCTCGCCATAATAATAACAAAGTGTATTGATGTTTTATTGAATATAAAAAAAATGCTAATGGACCTAAAGGCGTATTAAGACATAGCTGTGAGTGTGCGAATGGTCTTAGAACAATTGGATGTTGCTCTCACGTTGCTGCCATTGTTTATTATTTGTCATACGGAAGATATTTGACAAAAATTCTGAGGCCCGCTGAAACATTGAGCAAATTATTTGATAAAGACAACGTTTCACCTGTGATTGAAGAAGACAGTGACGAAGACTGATTAAACGTGATTCTGCATTTTTTATTGTTGAAAGATTTATCTTTTTGATATTAGTTTTTATTTTTATTATCCATTAATCAAAAACTGTTTCTATCTTATAGCATTATAGTTAATGATTATAGATATTTAAAAATTTTAACTTTTGATTTAGGCAAAAAATTTTGATGTTATGAATATAAACTGGTTATTTTGAATAAAATGAAAATATATGTGTAAGCTTAAGCAATAAAAAACAAGATTAAAGCACAAAACATATAAAGTCAATATTTGAGTAATAAATGGTTTTTATTTTTTTCTACTATGGCGTACCTTTTTTTATGAATTTATGAACTTATGAACTTACAGGAAATTGAATGAGGATTTCAAAAAAAATTGTTTCATTTTTGTGCCAAAATTGTAGCATGGTTAAAAATTAAAATTAAACAAAAAATGCCATTTTTTTCAAGGATGTCATGATCCGATATAGGTCTTGATTTTTTCCCTAGAAGGTACCATCAGCCCCCAAAACATATCAAAAATTCAAATCAATCGATTCAGCCGTTCCTGAGAAAAAAATGTTTTTCTGATTTTTACATATTTTGGTTTTTCTCAAAAACCATTTGAGATAGCGATCTGAAACTTTCAGCATCTTATTATTTTATTAGTACCTACAAATCCCCTATGTATCATTGAAATATGTTCCAAGGGCATTTTCACCATTCTTATACCCCTAGGGCCTTTATTAAAAAAAAAATTAAAAATATGAAGGGGGAAGAATGAATATTAATTAATAATCATTATATAAATATTAATAATTAATTAATTAAATTTGTTATATATATACTAAAAATACATTAAAAAATTATATTTTCTAAATTAAGTAGTACAAATTTCAAGATAAATTAATTACTCCACAGAATACTACTATTATAATACTGTAAAACGAAATTCGAAGCGCCGTCGAAATCATCTCAAAAATTTTATATTTTCTAAAGTAAAAAAATAAATGAAATTATAAGTTAGCATTAAAAATAAAAGGAAATCGATAATATAATTAAAAAAAAATTAGGTGTTGGCTGTGTCTTCTACACAGCCGGTGGCTTTTTAACGTGACAACGTCTTTTTGCTTGAATTCAAAAATTTTTTTTTCTCTTACCTATATTGAAATATAAAGAGAGAAAGTATTGTTTTTATTTTTTTTTTTACTAGTAGTTTGTTTTCATAAATAAACATGTTCAAACATTTTCATTGAAACAATATATGACAGGTGTGGCTTTTTTTTATCCATTAAGAGCGACTTATGCTTAAAAAGTGAGGTTTTTCGAGAAAAAAACTAATTTTAGCGATAATTACTCGGGATTTTTTTATTTATTCTATTAGAGGATTTTTTTCTGCACCAAATGACATCTCATTTAGTCCGATCTGATTAGCCGTTCGGAATCTACAGGGGTTTAAAATTTGGAAAAACGAAATCCCGCCGAGTGCTCTCATGCGGTAAAATGACCTCATATCAAAAAAAAGAAAAAAACACCCCGGGGTATTGAACCACTCTTTCTAAAACTATATTTAGATTTAATATAGCTTTTATGGTCAAGTCGCTATGCGTTGCACAAATAGGGCTATTTTTCGATATTTTTTTGCCTAAAAAATGAGGTTTTTCGAGAAAAAAACCAATTTTGGAGTTAATTACTAGGGATTTTTTTATTTATTCTATTAGGGGTTATCTTTCTGCACCAAATGACATCTCATTTAATCAGATCTGATTAGCCGTTCGGAATCTACAGGGGTTTAAATTTTCGAAAAACGAAATCCCGCCGAGTGCTCTCATGCGGTAAAATGACCTCATATCAAAAAAAAGAAAAAAAACACCCCGGGGTATTGAACCACTCTTTCTAAAACTATATTTAGATTTAATGTAGCTTTTATGGTCAAGTCGCTATGCGTTGCACAAGTAGGGCTATTTTTCGATATTTTTTTGCCTAAAAAATGAGGTTTTTCGAGAAAAAAACCAGTTTTGGAGTTAATTACTCGGGATTTTTTTATTTATTCTATTAGAGGTTTTCTTTCTGCACAAAATGACATCCCATTTAGTCTGATCTGATTAGCCGTTCAGAATCTACAGGGGTTTAAACTTTCAAATTAGAATTTACCGCAGCGCGGTAAAAATAAAATGATAGGAAAAAAATAAATGGTGAAATCGTTAGCTGAAAACTCATTCTTTCTAACCGTATATTTCCCATAATTATACCTCTTAAGACAGAGGAGTTATTCAAGCCAATAAACTTTTTCGTGCATGCCCCTCTAACATGATTTGTAAGACGTTGTCACGTCAAAAAGTGCATGAGGTGGATTTGAACTCGGGAAGTTTGGTTACGTGAGAATGGAAAAAAATATAGATTGCTTGAGGACGAATTAACCACCTGAGCCACACTTTAGTTTAATGGAATAATGAAATATAAGCTATATAAAAAACATGAAATAAAAGAAGTATTAAAAATATTTTAATATTCCACATATGATATATCATTTATCATTACTTTTTATGGGGATTAATAATTTATAATCAAAATGTCAATTGCATGCTTAGTTTTCAAATAATTCAAAGGACAAACGTCAGATTGTTTATGCCTTGATGTAATTAAACCAAAAACTCTATCTAACATATGATACATGTCATTAATTCTTGAATTCCCCCTGATTCCAGAGAACTAAAGCCCTTTTAATTATATGATCTAATTTGGGAGTTATTGGCGATCAAAGTTAAGCTTAATTTCGACCTTAATAACATCAACACTCAATTTTCTATATTATCGAAAAAACATATTTACCATTGTCTGATTAAAACCAAATTTTTACCAGAGATTTATAATTACAAATTGAGTATTTTTTCTAAAGTTTCATTGAGATTGGTAAAGAAATAAATAAAATATTGACTATTTTGTAAATTAAGTTTTAGAATTCGGTATCCCGGATGGGTAAAGAGAGCCGTCTATGAACCGGCTCTGGGCTTCCATCTGAGATCGCGAATTCTAAAACTCAATTTACAAAATAGTCAATATTTTATTTATTTCTTTACCAATCTCAATGAAACTTTAGAAAAATACTCATTTTGTAATTATAAATCTCTGGTAAAAATTTGGTTTTAATCAGACAATGGTAAATATGTTTTTTCGAAAATATAGAATTGAGTGTCTGTGGATGTCATTAAGGTCGAAAATAAGCTTAACTTTGATCGCCGATAACTCCCAAATTAGAGATGTAAGTAGTGGCTGTGTATGTTGATTTTAGGGGATGTGGAGGCAGAGGCAGCCAAAAATAAAATACTCTGAATGCTTTACCAATCAGCCGGAGACGTTTCGGTTTATTTGCTATAAACCATCCTCAGTCCTTTAATTAGTATATTTATGCTCAGAGTTGGTCGGGTGATAATTCATATACATTGTTTTAAAATCGAATACTATTGTCGACGTATGTATATAGAGAAATTTGAGCTTAGATATATCTCTAAGAGATATATTTGAAACTCACACGAACAACCATCAAATTCATCTAAGCTCAAATTTCTCTATATACATACGTCGACAATAGTATTCGATTTTAAAACAATGTATATGAATTATCACCCGACCAACTCTGAGCATAAATATACTAATTAAAGGACTGAGGATGGTTTATAGCAAATAAACCGAAACGTCTCCGGCTGATTGGTAAAGCATTCAGAGTATTTTATTTTTGGCTGCCTCTGCCTCCACATCCCCTAAAAACTCCCAAATTAGATCATATAATTAAAAGGGGTTTAGTTCTCTGGAATCAGGGGGAATTCAAGAATTAATTTAATGCATCATATGTAAGATAGAGTTTTTGGTTTAATTACATCAAGGCATAAACAATCTGACGTTTTCCCGTTGAATTATTTGAAAACTAGGCAGGCTATTGATATTTTTATTATAAATTATTAATCTGCGTAAAAAGTAAAGAAAAATGATATATCATATGTGGAATATTAACAATTTTTTAATACTTCTTTTATTTCATGTTTCTTATATGGCTTATTTGTCTACTAAGGAATTAAGTAATACATGGCTCAGCGGGTTAATTGGTCATCATGAAATCTATATTTTTTTCCATTCTCATATAACCAAACATCGCGAGTTCAAATCCACCTCCTGAACTTTTTTTTGCATATTTATTAAAATTTTATTTTATAATTTATTATTTAAAAATTAATTGTTTAACTAGAATTGAATTTTAAAATTTCTTATAAATAACCAAAGTATTCTATGCTGGATGGTCTTGCTATCTTTTCAACAATTTGAAGCACAACAACAGCTCATTCTTGTTAGCCGGTAATCATTATCCTTGATGAATGTTGCTATCTTACGGTGTTTTTCAGAATAAATAAAAATTAACAATTAGTTAAATTAGCCGCGATCTCTTTCTTCTATCTTTTGTTAATCAATTAGCATTGGAATTGTTGAGAGGATCATGGGCGTAACTAGAGAATTTGGCTAGGGCAGGGCCATGGGACCAGCTATTCTCCGGAGGGCCTGGAAAGCCCCATATTTTCTCAATTTTTCTTTGGGCATGGAGCTTTCTGGGGGGGGGGGGCACGAGCCTTCTGGGAGGCATGTCCCCCCCCGGCACCCCCCTAGTTACGCCCATGCCTCTCCCTCCCCTAACGCTTTACGTAATATGTGGACAACCCCTAAGGTATTTATTTAAAAATATTCGTTTATTTAATAAAAATTGGCAGTGCGGAGATTGCTAATAAAAAAAAAAAAAAAAAACTGAAAATTTTATGTACAGATAAAAGAGAAAATTTCAGAGAATATAAAACGATGATCCTTTTTACTATCATTTGATTGGTTGAACGGATGGTTAGATTAAAGAAAAATCTGGTGTGACTGTCGCACAGCACACAACTTTCTCTTACCTTCGGTAATCGAAAGTTGTTTTGTGCTTGTCACACCAGATTTTTTGTGTCGGCATGTATTTAGTTTCCGACAGTACAGTACATTCGATTTTCAAGATGTAAAATTTATAAACATGGGAAAATATTTATATTTTGGTACCATGGCAACCATTTCTCCTATCTTTTCTATGGAGTACAGAATAAAGTAGTTTTCAGAAGATTTCAATGACAAATTGAGAATATACATTTTATTGAGAATCTAAAAAATAATTGATTTTTGAATTTAAAAAAAAAAATCGTTGTAGCAATTTAGAGAAAATCGAAAAAAACTGTAAAAGTGCATCAGTAAAGTACTAGTACTCTTTGGTCGATTTTGTTCAAAAGCTTCGTGTCAGGTCCCATGGGGGTGCCTAACTTAAATATAAAATTTCAACCTTCTAGCTCTTTTCGTTCTTGAGATATTTTGTTCGCACACAGACACAGAGACACACAGACAGACCATGGTGCGAAAACCACTTTTTTGAATTCAGGGGACCTCAAAACGTGTATATCCATCAAAATCTCGACATCGAATTTTTGACATGAATCCAATACTTTCTCTCTCTATATATATTAACATATATATAGAGGTAAGAGAAAGTAAAAAATATATTATTAATTATTCAATTTTAGTTGCATGTGAATATTCTCTAGGAAATTCTAAACTCATTACAAAAAATCCGATGCGAATTGGATGCGCCGTTTTCGAGTTAGAGACAATTGAATTATAAAATTTTTAATTCATTTCCAATGTTATTTTTTCAGCTTCTTAATTTGTGCAAAGGAGGGAGGGTCGTGTGTCGGCAGGTTCCCCCACCCCACCGCTCTGATTGTTGTTGAGGAGAAAGGCGCCAGGCCCCGCCCCTCTTTTCTAAGAAAGATTAAAAAAAAAAAAAAATAATAAACCAATAAATAAATAATTTTTTTATTTGGACATTTGAAAGAATTATAAAAATTGAACGAGAAAAAAAAAATTAATTAAGCAGTCAGAGAATATTGCCAAATAAATAATAGTTATATATTTAGTTAGATGTAAAATCTTTCAATTCTTCATCATCACATGTTAAATATCAAAGTGTAAAATTTATTTTAGATGAAATGATTTGAGTACTTCAAACAATTTTCACAAAATATTACTGATGTACTTTTTAAAAGAGTATCTAAATAATAAATGATTTATATGAATTTTAATCTAAAAAGTTGCCCCCGAGTTTGGCGTAGTAGGTAGCGTGCCTACCTCCTATACCAAACGTCGCGGGTTCGGACCCAGGCAGTCCGATGATTTTATTTAAGCCATTTGGATACCAGATGGCTTAAATAGAAATGCCTGAGCCCCAAATTGATTTATTAATTACAACGGATATCGTAAAAGTCTTAAATGGCCTGAGTTGCCGAAAAGACTGTGTGAATGTGTGTGTGAGTGTGAATGAGAAAAAAGTGTGAATGTTTTTTATAAAAAAAAAAAAAAAAAAAAAAAAAATCTAAAAAGTAAAAGATTTAAATTCTGTTACCATGGCAACCATTTCACCTATCTTTCATATGAAGTACAAGAGTAAAGTGGTCTTCAGAATAATTCAACAGCAAAATGAGAATATACATTTTAAAGAGCATCTAAAAAATAATTGATTTATTAATTTAAAAAAATCGTTAAAGCGAATTTTGAGAAAATGGGAAAAAACTGAAAAACTACATCAGTAAAGTACTAGTACTTTTTGGCTGATTTTGATTAAAAGCTTATTTCCACGCCTCACGGGGGTGTCTAACTTAAATATAAAATTTCACCCTCTTAGCTCAATTCCTTCATGCTTAAAATTGAACACACATAGGCAAGAGAATGTAAAAAAAATAGGGGGGGGATATTTATTTGGTTCCCAAGGGGGCCGCGACTCAAAAAGTTTAACAAGCACTGAACTAAAGGTCTAAAGGGATGGATTTTATTATTTAATATATTTATGAGAAATAAGCATCTCTTTGATTGAAGACAAAATTTTTTGAAATTTTATTTTTTCTCAAAGGATTGAATTCTTTATAGATAAATATGCATTCTTTTATTCTTATAGTTAAAAAAAAAGTTTCGAATAAAATTTTATAAAAGCATAAAAAGATGAAATCAATCAATTTGGCAATTATTTCAAATGCTGGGAGAGCATCAATTTGTTTTTTCTAATTCGATCTGCGCCCAGAGTGTAGCCAGGGAGCCTCGCTTCACTCTCGTCTAGGCTTTTCTTCACGCGCACATTCGCTTTTCAAAAAATCTCTCTATCTCTCTTATTTTTCTTTGGATTTGAGAAAAAATGCAAAACTGGTCTTTTCAATCAATTATAAAGCTATAAACATTTTTTTATTTAACTACGCCCACATAAAATGGGGGTTTATTAATTGCCTTTTACAACTTCAAATTTTAACTGCCTCTTTCATTTTCTAATTTATTGTTTTTTAATTAAATAATCACATTTAAGCCTTGATATTGATTGAATAACTTAGTATATAAAATATTCAAACAAAAACAATGAAATTTTAGTCTCAAAACGTTCTGAAAATGATTAAAAATCGATTTTCCAAATTTATTTTGACATATACCTATTAATTTTTACTTTCTCTTAAAATTCAAAAATCATTTATTTTTTAGATCATGTTCTCATTTTTCTCTCTATTGAAGACCTCTTTAAGGTGCGTAAGTGGTTAATTCGTCTGCCTTTTATATTTTTTTTCCATTCTCACGTAACCAAACTTCGCGAGTTCAAATCCATCTCCTGCACTTTTTTTTTTTTATACCTCATGTGAGGGGGGGGGCTGGCGTATTAATTTTTAAAATTTTCAAAATAAAATTTAATTCCCAAAATAATAAAAACCTCGTGCAGCTCACAACTAGGTGGGTACCCTTTGTTTTGCGCCCCCCAGCCCAGTTGCCTCCGTGGCGGGCGCCTTTTTTGCCACACCCTCGTTATGGTCTTGTTCCCTGGTAACAATTACAACGTGAATTGAATTTAGAATTTAGACTTTTATAGTTGTTATCATCAGGGCCGGCGCAAGCTATTCTGCCGCCCTAGGCAAGATATTTTTTTTGCGCCTCCTCCCCCAAAACTTTAAAAATTTAATTTGCCGCCCCCTCCTTAAAATTTTCCCTGATCTCAAAAATTTTTCTGTGAAAAAAATTTTTTTTTTTTTTCGCGGAACCAAAATTTTTTTCCCGTGTGCCGCCCGCGGAACATTTTCTCTTGCGGGGAACAAAATTTTTCCCCGTCCGAAACCTTTTTTAGAGACACAAAATTTTTGCCGCCCGCGGAACCGAAATTTTTTCCAGTGTGCCGCCCGCGGAACATAAATTTTTTTTTTATTTTTCCTTTTTTGCCGCCCTCTCCAGGTTGCCGCCCTAGGCGGCCGCCTAGTTTGCCTAGTGGACGCGCCGCCACTGGTTATCATTAACAAAAACGCTTCGGCCATATATTCTGTGGTCAAAAAGTTAAAATTTTTGCAAACAAACCACAGCAAAACTCAAATCAGTCTTTTATTAAGTTTAATTTAGATCTGTCAATCATTTGCCAACTGGCATTTTTGAAAATTTGTTTTTATATATAAATAATAATAAATAGGACTCACTCTAGTCATAAATGATATTTTCTTTTTTAAATTTCCTTTCTCGTTGGGTTTGCGCATGCGCATTCCAGTTTTATACATATTTTACGTTTTATACATTTTATACAGTTTTATCCGGGATTTTTGTATAAAACTGCAAAATCATGTACAAAACCCAACTCTGATCTGGGATGAATGGGAATCATGGGAATGCTAATTTAATTTTTCCACTTCAAAGTTGTTATTTCTACAAAAAAATTCTTTATTTGAATAAAGAGAAATTTTCTCACACTATAATTAAATTATTATCTATGGCTAGCTAGCTCTTTTGTAAATTTCTAAAAATATTTTATTTATTTTTTTGTAAAAATTCATTTATAAATAAAAAAAAAAAATGTTATATTAAAATAAATACGTATATTAATTTTATACTTATTTTATCCTGATTTTATCGCTGGATTTTATATAAAATCTTATTTTTGACTCACGTATTAAAATCACTACTCCGTCAACCAATAGGAAGCCAGCGTTGGGTCCCGAAATGCATTGCGGCAGGCATCCTCTTTGCTCGTTGCTGCGCTGTTGTGAGCAAAGCATTCATTTGACCTCGTTCGATTAGTTGATTTTGGGTGTCTCTATATATCATAAACTTCATCACCAAATCTTACAAAAAGATTTAGCCTCTTTTTAATATATCGATATTTCTATATAGTTCAGTTGTTTCTATTATAATTAAATGGAATCGGCAGCAACTGAAAATAAGCCTGAAGTTCCTATAGAGAATGCAAATGGCAATGCCGCCGAGAAGCCGCCCCACGCCAATCATTCCGGACCTTCAAATCGTGGAGGCCATGGCCCGATGCATGGCGGTGGTGGGCGTGGAGGAGGCCCGAGATCACGTTTTAACCCAAGAGATTCTAGAGGTGGCGGCGGAAGACCTTATCCTGATGTAAGTTCAAATATTTGTTTGGTCCTCTAATCTCTTTGTCTCGCTCATCGACGCCATTTTTATTCCTAGCCATCTCATTTTAATATTCATTATTTTACATTTAAATATACATTCTTTGATATAAATGTTATTTTTTGTGATTATATTTCTTCTAGATAGACAATTAATAATATAAAATATTTTTATAATTTGTAGAAATTATAATGTGTATTATTTATATATATTATTAATTAATATAATTCAGAGAGAAATTAAAATTATTAGTTTTTCAATTTTGATAGACTACTACTACTTGAATGATTTATCATCCAACATTATTAATATGTAATAATATTTTGTTAAAGAACTCTCAATTTTTAAATGTTATTAAAATAAAAAAATTCACAGTTCTTAAGTCACTGGACAAGTAAAAAAACGTTTCAGAATTTTTTTTAAGACAAACCAACCACATTTTTGAAAGCTTAAATTTTAGAATAGCTTTTTAAACAAATTGATTGGTCCGCCATTTTTATTTATTAATTGTTTGGGCCAATCTGCAGAAAAGGCCTCGAGTAGAATAGCGTGGCTTGCGCCTTCGCATTTGATTTAAAACAACTTGCAGAGGCCACGACCTACTCTATTTTGGCCACTTGCAGTAAGGTTCTTCTTAAAAAAAAACAAAAAAAAAAAAAAAACTTGTTTAAGCAACTCTCTGCTTCGGCTTGGCTTGCTTCTGACCCAAACCTAAATGGTCAGAAGCAAACCCGAATGACAATACAAGCCACCGTCCCTTCTACTTGAGACCTAAACTCCAAGATTTACCAAAAATCTCACGCCCAGCAATACTTAGTCAATCAGTACCAGTTTCTTATATAAAGCAATTAAAATTATGCTTTTATACAAGAAAGATAAATGAATTCAATTGAACTTCGTTTGTGACTGTCTCAAAATTATTTTAAGAGGGGATTTATTATATTTTAAATTTAACTTAATAAAATTATTTTTTACCACCATTTTTCCTAACCTTAACAGGATTTTTTGTCGATAAGCACATGATATTTAAGAAGTTTTCTGTAGTAGAAAAGAATGCAGCCATAATTGGAGTTTCTATTTTGAATAAAAAAAAAAAAAAAAAAAAAAGTACTATTTAGGACTGTACAGTGTTAAGTCTCTACCCATGCGTTTTCTACTTGTGATTATTGAAAATCTTTATTGGAAATTTTCTAGGTTTGAACTATGAAAGTTTCCATTAAAAAATAAATAATTTTTTTTTTTTAATAATGAAATAATCACAAGTAGAAAACGCATGATGTGAGACTTAATATTGTCCCTGACTGTACCTTTGCTTTCTTCAAATTTAAAAGAATATATGTTTAGATAAACATATATAAAAATAAATTTATTTAACACATCTATGTAAGGGGCTGGAGATCCTGGGTTCGATTCCCGCGGGCCAACAAATGAACATACTCAAAAAATTTGTTAAATATTTCAATGAGAAGTCAAGTCTGAATCGATATATTCATTGAATATTAATTATTTAAATAGATAGACCTCAGAAAAAAATGGAGTTAACTTAGTATAGTAATATACAGGGCCGAAACTAGGCAAGGGCAACAGGGGCACGTGCCCAGGGTCCAGACGGCAAGGGGGCTCGAGAAAGGTAGAAAAATAAAAAAAATACGTATTTCAGTAGATGATAGCCAAGATTGGTCGTAGAAATCTGTGGAAACATAGAGCTAATTCTAAAAAATCTTTACTAGTTCTCTCCAAAAAATTTTTTTTCTGGTTGTACTGCTGGTTAAAATGATCATAAACAAATGATCATGGGAAATAAGTAGTTTTAATTAATTGGTAAAATTTGGTGGGGGGGGCAGAGATGAGGTGTTGCCCAGGGCTCAATTATTGGTAGATTCTCTTCCAACACATTTATATCATCTTTGCTGATCTGCGATTCAAGCAAGATTTTTTTGACCAACGAAGAAAGCAATAGAGATCATGTGTATGACCGTATAAGGGAATGTTTTACAACAAAACAATTTTGCATTACTTTTGCCAAT
>JAKCPI010020726.1:0-22420 GCA_023213315.1 Euborellia annulipes
ACATTTTATTGAGAATCTAAAAAATGGAAATTGATTTTTGAATTAAAAAAAAAAAATCGTTGGAGCAATTTAGAGAAAATCGAAAAAAACTGAAAAAGTGCATCAGTAAAGTACTAGTACTCTTTGGTCGATTTTGTTCAAAAGCTTCGTGTCACGTGCCATGGGGGTGCCTAACTTAAATATAAAATTTCAACCTCCTAGGTCTTTTCGTTCTTGAGATATCTTGTTCACAGACACACACACACACAGACAGACCATGTCGCGAAAACCACTTTTTTGAATTCAGGGGACCTCAAAACGTGTATATCCATCAAAATCTCGACATCGAATTTTTGACATGAATCCAATACTTTCTCTCTATATATATTAACATATATATAGAGGTAAGAGAAAGTAAAAAAATATATTATTAATTATTCAATTTTAGTTGCATGTGAATATTCTCTAGGAAATTCTAAACTCATTACAAAAAATCCGATGCGAATTGGATGCGCCGTTTTCGAGTTAGAGACAATTGAATTATCAAATTTTTAATTCATTTCCAATGTTATTTTTTTCAGCTTCTTAATTTGTGCAAAGGAGGGAGGGTCGTGTGTCGGCAGGTTCCCCCACCCCACCGCTCTGATTGTTGTTGAGGAGAAAGGCGCCAGGCCCGGCCCCTCCTTTTCTAAGAAAGATTAAAAAAAAAAATAATAATAAACCAATAAATAAATAATTTTTTTTATTTGGATATTTGAAAGAATTATAAAAATTGAACGAGAAAAAAAAATTAATTAAGCAGTCAGAGAATATTGCCAAATAAATAATAGTTATATATTTAGTTAGATGTAAAATCTTTCAATTCTTCATCATCACATGTTAAATATCAAAGTGTAAAATTTATTTTAGATGAAATGATTTGAGTACTTCAAACAATTTTCACAAAATATTACTGATGTACTTTTTAAAAGGGTATCTAAATAATAAATGATTTATATGAATTTTAATCTAAAAAGTAAAAGATTTAAATTCTGTTACCATGGCAACCTTTTCACCTATCTTTCATATGAAGTACAAGAGTAAAGTGGTCTTCAGAAGAATTCAACAGCAAAATGAGAATATACATTTTAAAGAGCATCTAAAAAATAATTGATTTATTAATTTAAAAAAAATCGTTAAAGCGAATTTTGAGAAAATGGGAAAAAACTGAAAAACTACATCAGTAAAGTACTAGTACTTTTTGGCTGATTTTGATTAAAAGCTTATTTCCACGCCTCACGGGGGTGTCTAACTTAAATATAAAATTTCACCCTCCTAGCTCAATTCCTTCATGCTTAAAATTGAACACACATAGGCAAGAGAATGTAAAAAAAAATAGGGGGGGGGGATATTTATTTGGTTCCCAACGGGGGCCGCGACTCAAAAAAGTTTAACAAGCACTGAACTAAAGGTCTAAAGGGATGGATTTTATTATTTAATATATTTATGAGAAATAAGCATCTCTTTGATTGAAGACAAAATATTTTGAAATTTTATTTTTTCTCAAAGGATTTAATTTTTTATAGATAAATATGCATTCTTTTATTCTTATAGTTAAAAAAAGTTTCGAATAAAATTTTATAAAAGCATAAAAAGATGAAATCAATCAATTTGGCAATAATTTCAAATGCTGGGAGAGCATCAATTTGTTTTTTCTAATTCGATCGGCGCCCAGAGTGCAGCCAGGGAGCCTCGCTTCACTCTCGTCTAGGCTTTTCTTCTCGCGCACATTCGCTTTTCAAAAAATCTCTCTATCTCTCTTATTTTTCGTTGGATTTGTGGAAAAATGCAAAACTGGTCTTTTCAATCAATTATAAAGCTATAAACATTTTTTTATTTAACTACGACCACATAAAATGGGGGTTTATTAATTGTCTTTTACATCTTCAAATTTTAACTGCCTCTTTCATTTTCCTAATTTATTGTTTTTTAATTAAATAAACCCATTTAGGCCTTGATATTGATTGAATAACTTAGTATATAAAATATTCAAACAAAAACAATGAAATTTTAGTCTCAAAACGTTCTGAAAATGATTAAAAATCGATTTTCCAAATTTATTTTGACATATACCTATTAATTTTTACTTTCTCTTAAAATTCAAAAATCATTTATTTTTTAGATCATGTTCTCATTTTTCTCTTTAAATTGTTTGAAGACCTCTTTAAGGTGCGTAAGTGGTTGTTAATTCGTCTGCCTTTTATATTTTTTTCCATTCTCACGTAACCAAACTTCGCGAGTTCAAATCCACCTCCTGCACTTTTTTTTTTTATACCTCATGTGAGGGGGGGGGGGCTGGCGTATTAATTTTTAAAATTTTCAAAATAAAATTTAATTCCCAAAATAATAAAAACCTCGTGCAGCTCACAACTAGGTGGGTACCCTTTGTTTTGCGCCCCCAGCCCAGTTGCCTCCGTGGCGGGCGCCTTTTTTGCCACGCCCTCGTTATGGTCTTGTTCCCTGGTAACAATTACAACGTGAATTGAATTTAGAATTTAGACTTTTATAGTTGTTATCATTAACAAAAACGCTTCGGCCATACATTCTGTGGTCAAAAAGTTAAAATTTTTGCAAACAAACCACAGCAAAACTCAAATCAGTCTTTTATTAAGTTTAATTTAGATCTGTCAATCATTTGCCAACTGGCATTTTTGAAAATTTGTTTTTATATATAAATAATAATAAATAGGACTCATTCTAGTCATAAATGATATTTTTTTTTTAAATTTCCTTTCTCGTTGGGTTTGCGCATGCGCATTCCAGTTTTATACATATTTTACGTTTTATACATTTTATACAGTTTTATCCGGGATTTTTGTATAAAACTGCAAAATCATGTACAAAACCCAACTCTGATCTGGGATGAATGCCTTGGGATGAATGGGAATCATGGGAATGCTAATTTAATTTTTCCACTTCAAAGTTGTTATTTCTACAAAAAAATTCTTTATTTGAATAAAGAGAAATTTTCTCACACTATAATTAAATTATTATCTATGGCTAGCTAGCTCTTTTGTAAATTTCCAAAAATATTTTATTTATTTTTTTGTAAAAATTCATTTATAAATAAAAAAAAAATGTTATATTAAAATAAATACGTATATTAATTTTATACTTATTTTATCCTGATTTTATCGCTGGATTTTATATAAAATCTTATTTTTGACTCACGTATTAAAATCACTACTCCGTCAACCAATAGGAAGCCAGCGTTGGGTCCCGAAATGCATTGCGGCAGGCATCCTCTTTGCTCGTTGCTGCGCTGTTGTGAGCAAAGCATTCATTTGACCTCGTTCGATTAGTTGATTTTGGGTGTCTCTATATATCATAAACTTCATCACCAAATCTTACAAAAAGATTTAGCTCTTTTTAATATATCGATATTTCTATATAGTTCAGTTGTTTCTATTATAATTAAATGGAATCGGCAGCAACTGAAAATAAGCCTGAAGTTCCTATAGAGAATGCAAATGGCAATGCCGCCGAGAAGCCGCCCCACGCCAATCATTCCGGACCTTCAAATCGTGGAGGCCATGGCCCGATGCATGGCGGTGGTGGGCGTGGAGGAGGCCCGAGATCACGTTTTAACCCAAGAGATTCTAGAGGTGGCGGCGGAAGACCTTATCCTGATGTAAGTTCAAATATTTGTTTGGTCCTCTAATCTCTTTGTCTCGCTCATCGACGCCATTTTTATTCCTAGCCATCTCATTTTAATATTCATTATTTTACATTTAAATATACATTCTTTGATATAAATGTTATTTTTTGTGATTATATTTCTTCTAGATAGACAATTAATAATATAAAATATTTTTATAATTTGTAGAAATTATAATGTGTATTATTTATATATATTATTAATTAATATAATTCAGAGAGAAATTAAAATTATTAGTTTTTCAATTTTGATAGACTACTACTACTTGAATGATTTATCATCCAACATTATTAATATGTAATAATATTTTGTTAAAGAACTCTCAATTTTTAAATGTTATTAAAATAAAAAATTCACAGTTCTTAAGTCACTAGACAAGTAAAAAACGTTTCAGAATTTTTTTTAAGACAAACCAACCACATTTTTGAAAGCTTAAATTTTAGAATAGCTTTTTAAACAAATTGATTGGTCCGCCATTTTTATTTATTAATTGTTTGGGCCAATCTGCAGAAAAGGCCTCGAGTAGAATAGCGTGGCTTGCGCCTTCGCATTTGATTTAAAACAACTTGCAGAGGCCACGACCTACTCTATTTTGGCCACTTGCAGTAAGGTTCTTCTTAAAAAAAACAAAAAAAAAAAACTTGTTTAAGCAACTCTCTGCTTCGGCTTGGCTTGCTTCTGACCCAAACCTAAATGGTCAGAAGCAAACCCGAATGACAATACAAGCCACCGTCCCTTCTACTTGAGACCTAAACTCCAAGATTTACCAAAAATCTCACGCCCAGCAATACTTAGTCAATCAGTACCAGTTTCTTAACGTATAAAGCAATTAAAATTATGCTTTTATACAAGAAAGATAAATGAATTCAATTGAACTTCGTTTGTGACTGTCTCAAAATTATTTTAAGAGGGGATTTATTATATTTTAAATTTAACTTAATAAAATTATTTTTTACCACCATTTTTCCTAACCTTAACAGGATTTTTTGTCGATAAGCACATGATATTTAAGAAGTTTTCTGTAGTAGAAAAGAATGCAGCCATAATTGAGTTTCTATTTTGAATAAAAAAAAAAAAAAAAAAAACTATTTAGGACTGTACAGTGTTAAGTCTCACCCATGCGTTTTCTACTTGTGATTATTGAAAATCTTTATTGGAAATTTTCTAGGTTTGAACTATGAAAGTTTCCATTAAAAAATAAATAATTTTTTTTTTTTAATAATGAAATAATCACAAGTAGAAAACGCATGATGTGAGACTTAATATTGTCCCTGACTGTACCTTGCTTTCTTCAAATTTAAAAGAATATATGTTTAGATAAACATATATAAAAATAAATTTATTTAACACATCTATGTAAGGGGCTGGAGATCCTGGGTTCGATTCCCGCGGGCCAACAAATGAACATACTCAAAAATTTGTTAAATATTTCAATGAGAAGTCAAGTCTGAATCGATATATTCATTGAATATTAATTATTTAAATAGATAGACCTCAGAAAAAAATGGAGTTAACTTAGTATAGTAATATACAGGGCCGAAACTAGGCAAGGGCAACAGGGGCACGTGCCCAGGGTCCAGACGGCAAGGGGGCCCGAGAAAGGTAGAAAAATAAAAAAAATACGTATTTCTGTAGATGATAGCCAAGATTGGTCGTAGAAATCTGTGGAAACATAGAGCTAATTCTAAAAAATCTTTACTAGTTCTCTCCAAAAATTTTTTTTTTCTGGTTGTACTGCTGGTTAAAATGATCATAAACAAATGATCATGGGAAATAAGTAGTTTTAATTAATTGGTAAAATTTGGTGGGGGGGGGGGGCAGAGATGAGGTGTTGCCCAGGGCTCAATTATTGGCTAGATTCTCTTCCAACACATTTATATCATCTTTGCTGATCTGCGATTCAGCAAGATTTTTTTGACCAACGAAGAAAGCAATAGAGATCATGTGTATGACCGTATAAGGGAATGTTTTACAACAAAACAATTTGCATTACTTTTGCCAATTCTTTTTCATTCAATAGAATTTTGCTTTTTAGTTCAAAAACAAAATTATTTGAAAGTGAGCTTGTCCCTGTTTTATAAAAAGTACTCTACTTATATATAGCCTATTTATCTTTTGTTATTGAGAAGAAAACAGCTGTTTTCACTCCAGTAAAACCAACTGCTCCGAATTGATGTCCCCAGATAAATTCACCTTTTTTATATATTTATACTTTTCTGCACTGAGGATGAATTGAATATATTTGCAATAAAGTTTATTTGTTGGAAACACCTGTTTTCTACTCATTTAAAATAAAATAAAGGCAACACATAAAATTAATATACATCTTTCTATATCCTTTTTGGCCTTTTTGACCTACTTTTTCTCTATTTATTAATCATAGGCATAACTCTTAGATATTTTATTTAAATAAATATTTTATTATCAATTAGGTGAAGAAAGAAATGACTAATGAAGAAGGTGGAGAAAATGATGATGATAAAGGACATCGAAGACCACCTCGTGGAGGTGGCGGCGGTATGGGTGGTATGGGTGGAGGAATAAAACGTTTTCGAGGCAACAACTCTGCACCTGGAGGAGGAGGTTTAGGAGGTGGCTCTGGATCAGGAGGACCTCGAGATGATAGGGGCCAAAGAAATCTGGATGTAGGTTTTATTAGATATATTAATATATATTAGGGTGGTCCTTATTTATAGAGGTCAAAATTTCTTTTTAGAAATTTATTAGCAGGTACCCGTAGATCTTTTCCATTATATTAAAAAATAATGTGTGCAAAATTTGAACTCATATGTAAAACAGGAACACGTGGCCCATCGCCTTTGAACTTTGAGAAATTTCAAAATTTTCCTAAAACTTTAAGCATTCCCTTTGTTCTCGTCCCCAAGAGATCAAATTAATTTCACATTCGAATAAAACTAGAAATTTATTATTTAGAATATTTTATTGCTTAAAATTACCTTAAAGAAAACAATAAATTAATAGAACTAATAAGAAAAGAGAAGATTTTTAATAGGGTTTCCTTATCCCTATCCTCAAATTTTATTATTCTCAAAGCATTTGAATGTAATATATCAAAAATCATCAAATATCATAATCATTCAAACTATCTTTAAATTCTTGCTTTCCCTTGGCCATTAGCACAGTGGTAGAGTATCCGCCTCTTGTGCTGGGGGTCAAGGGTTCACATCCCGTCTCATGCCACAAAAATTTATTTCAATTTAATTGGCTACCAATAAATTGAAATAAGAGCTTTTCTCCAAAATATCAGCTTCATCATCAATTACTAAAGAAGTTCTATCTTGTAAATTTAATTTCACTTCCCGCATACTATGAAAAACCACAGCTAAAATGTAGCTTGGCTTTAATTTTTCATTGGATCAACAGGAAAGATAGAATTTTAATTTATTTTTATATTATAAAATTGTTTAAAAAAAAAAATTTGCTAGATTTATGTTCAAGTTGGGACAGAATAGATCGCTGAAAAATATGAATTATTTACTCTCAACCAATATTTCAGTTAACATTCTAATACTTATTTAGACAGTCGTCTATTAATCAAACCTATTAAACAATGCAATAAATAAACGAAAAAAAGCCTATTATTTAAAAAAATTGCCCCAAAATATACAAGTTGAATGATTGGGAGGGCGGGGGCGAATAAAGGGTAATCCTGTTGAACCATATAGGTGAACCAACTAGAAGCATATCTCTATAGACTAGTTTCACATTTTCAATTAAGTTAATCTTTACTTCGAAAATTAATTACTTGAAATTCCTATGTTATCGTTGTTTTAAACTTTAAGCGCCTTGGACTACGTGTTTCTTTTTCACCAATTTTTTCCCCATTTTGGAGGGATTATTTTTTTATATAATTATACAATTTGAGAGGTACCCGCATTAAAAAAATGCAACTTAAAAATAAGGACCCCTCTAACATATATAGCATGTGTGTTATTTGATTATACATTTTATTTATCTCTAATCCAATAATTGCTTATTTAGGACCGTTTCAATGAAAGACTTCAGTCTCTCACTGGCCCTACTCACGATATTGCTCCTTCTGAAGGAAAAGAAAAAAAATTCACAGGGCGTTGTCGCCTTTATATTGGAAATTTGCCAATGGATATCACTGAAGATGATATAAAAGAATTGTTCAAACCTTATGGAGAAGTGGCTGAACTTTTTGTGAATAAAGAGAAAAACTTTGCATTTATTCGAATGGTAATTATTTTGAAATTAATATAAATTGATATAATAATTATAATATTTTAAATTTCATTATTCTCAGGATTATCGAGCAAATGCCGAAAAAGCAAAACGTGAATTGGATGGAACTTTCCGTAAGAATAGAGTTCTAAAAGTCCGATTTTCTCCATTGAGCTCCACAATTAAAGTGAAAAATCTTAACCAATGGGTCACAAATGAGTTACTTGAAAAAGCTTTTGGTGTTTTTGGAGAGGTATTTTTTTCATTTTATTACTATAATTCATATAGTACCGAATATCTAATCTAAATTATCTATATCTTCTTGATAGGTTGAAAACGCCGTTGTGATTATGGATGAAAGGTATAAACCGACAGGGGAAGGAATTGTCGAATATGCACGCAAACCTGGGGCAGCGATGGCTTTACGACGTTGTCAAGATGGATGCTTTTTCCTAACTGCGTAAGTTTTGAAAAATTTAAAAATGTTTTGAGAAATTAAACATTTTATTTCTTTTTCTAGATCTTTGCGCCCAGTCATTGTCGAGCCTCATGAATTTATCGATGACAATGGTGGTCACTTGGAAAAGACTGTGAAAAAGACCACTGATTATTTTAAAGAAAGAGAGGTAGATATATATAGACTATATTCGTTCTTGATTTCTCAGACATAATTTCCCCCTTTTCTTTTTGTAAATAAGGTTGGTCCCCGATTGGCTACTCCCGGATCTTTTGAACATGAATATGGCTCTCGTTGGAAACAATTGTATGAATTGTATAAGCAAAAAGAAGAAGCTCTTAAACGTGAACTTCGTTTAGAGGAAGAGAAATTAGAAGCTCAAATGGAATATGCCCGCTATGAGCATGAAACAGAAATTCTAAGAGAACGTGAGTTGTTTAGATTATATTTTTACTTTTTCTTATATATTTTGCAAAATGATGATAACAATTACCGTTTGATCTACCTAGTGATAAAAACGTTAGGCTGTTTATTTTTCTGAACTTTTTTATTAATTAGTTGTTTTTTTTTCATAAATGAATCGTAAAACAAATATATTTATTTTGAACTTTTTGAAAATTTTAATAGAACTTAGACAACGTGAGCAAGATCGCGAAAGGCAAAAGCGTGAATGGGAATTGAAAGAACGCCAGGCAGAAGAGCAGCGTAGACAAGATGAAGAAATGATGCGGCGCCAAAGTGAAGAAATGCAGATGCGTAATGAAGAACTGCGCAGACGTCAGCAAGAAAATAATCTCTTTATGCAAGTAAGTTTTGGTTTTTAATCTGATTTGAAATAGTTTGTGATAACCATAATGATGAAAACAATTACCGTTTGACTATATTGAATGATAAGAAATTTTGGCTGCTTTTCTTCTGATAAAACAAACAAATATTTAGAAAAATAGAACAGGTACTTTTTATGGTTAATAATTAATTATTATTTTTTTTAGGCTCATCAATTAACTAGCATCCTTGATCAGCAAGAACAAGCCATGAGGCAAACCTCTAGCAATTACGACTCACCTCATGAGGGAGGAAACCATAGGGACTTCGACAATGCGACAGGTAATTATTCATTTAATTCTTAAATTTTCTAAATATTAATAACATAAAGTATTATTTTGAAACATAGGAAATTGGTATAACTCTTTTGATGATTATCTCTTACGAAAAAGATCCTATCCTGATTCCGAAAATCTCCTTGTATCTGTAAAGTGTCTCGAATCACAACTTTGTGATACTACAGGTGGTTATTCCAAATTTTTAATCTTTTTAATATAGACACAATGTTAATATTACACACATTGGCGTAGTCAGAAATTTTTGATGGGGGGATCAAGAAATTTTTTTCAAAAATTTAAGATTATTTTAGGGTATTTATAAATCATTTTGGTTTGTTTTTTTTTTAGCTAGAGTAAATTATTATCTTTTACTTTCTCTTACCCTATGTGAAATATAATTTGTATTAAATATCTAGTCATGACTTGGGTCCCATGGGGGGGGGTTGGACCCCCCCCCCTCCCCCCTGGCTACGCCTATGATTACACAATGCTATTTACACATAAATGACTGATACATTCATTCCAATTTCATCTTGAAATTTATCTTATTGCTATTAGATTTTTATGCTGTTTATTCGTTCGGTAAAGACGGGACATTATATTGACAAAAACATTAATAAATTATACAAATTATTTGAAAATAATATTGATCCTAAAAAATAATTTTAAAAGTTAATAAATTTAACATCTATCTATTCGAAGTACTCTATCGAAGTTTTCTAATACAATTTGATCCCTTTCTTTGTCAATTTTTAAAAATATAGAAGTTGTATAACCGGAGGTTTACTTTGCAGATTAAAAGAAATAAAATAAAATTTGTCAGGATTTATTAGTGCTGAGACGACCAACTGAATGCAGTGCATTGGCTTCGGTTCATAGAACCATCTTCAGGTCTGTACAATTACATGAGTATTATAAACAATCAAGTCACCCAAAAATTGGTAATTTTAAAGATATTAAAAAAAACTCGGCACCAAATCCTATGTTTCGTGTTCACAATATATCGAAATTAATTCATAAAGCATTAGAATAATTTCAAAATGCCTGGTTGGTAAAATATTGTTCGAAGACTCCTGATCGTGAAATATATATGTATAAATTTATATATATATATTATATATTATATATATAAACCGGTATATAGGGCCTGAACACAATTAATCAAAACATTGACACAAATAGAGAAATTTTATTACACAATGGCAATAGCTTTTTGGCATATAATATTGATACTTTTTCCATATTATTTTATTTTATATTATATTTTATTTGTGTTAATGTTTTGATCATTTGTGTTCAGGCCCTATATATATATATATTATTTATACATATATATTTCACGATCAGGAGTCTTCTCGCAATATTTTACCAACCAGGCATTTTGAAATTATTCTAATGCTTTATGAATTAATTTCGCTATATTGTAAACACGAAACATAGGTGGTGAGTTTTTTGTAATATCCTTAAAATTACCGATTTTTGAGTGTCTTGATTGTTTATAATACTCGCGTAATTTTACAGACCTGAAGATGGTTCTATGAACCGAAACCAATGTACTGCATGCAGTTGGCCTTCTCAGCACTAATAAATACTGACAAATTTTATTTTATTTCTTTTATCCTGCATCTCAATCTGCAAAAATATTTAAACCTCTGGTTATACAACTGCACCCTTCCTTGATACAACTCATCACCCACAACTACAATACTAATATTATTTAATGTTCCAAACAAATTTTATCCTTATTTATCAATATTTTTAGAGATTATTGGAAATAAAATGAAGCAGGTTATCTCCTTCTTAAATGAAAAATTTTAATTTCTAATTGAATATTTCAATTATATTATTTATATATTTGTAAATATGTTATATTGTAAAAAAAAATAAGCAAATATATTTTTAGTTTAATTAGAGTTAAAAATATTTTATAAATTACAAAATATTTGAATAATTTTGAAATATACTCATAAACTTGAGTATAATAAATATATCAAATTTTTAATTAGTTTCTTTTTTTTTTCGTTTTTTAGGAAGTGGACATGGAAACCTTAATTCGGTATGTACGCCTTTTGGGCTCATCGTGTTATTTTTTTTAAATGAACTTAACAAATTTACTCAAAGCGCTCAAAGTTGTACCAGTTACGCTTCTCGTGTTAGGTTTACTATTATTTTACTTTCTAAGCCTTCAAGAAGAAAAATTTTTTAAACCTTTTTAATATTTTAAAACAGTTATTTTTTATAAGAATACATATTTATCTTTATAAATTTAATCGGACAAGATTTAATTAAAAAGGCTCTTTTCAACGCTGCCTTTTAAAAATATTAAATATTTATAATATATTCTAAATATTTTTATAATTCGAAATTTAGGGAATTTTTCTACTATTGGAATGGAAAATAGCAATAGTATTGATAGTTACTTGATGCAGTCAATCAATCGAGAACTTAAATTTATTTTATTCTGTCGTCTTTTTGTCACTTGATATGATTAGATCGTCTCAGGTTTTTTGCATCGGCCATCATTTGTTGATTATTTCAGTTGATTTCTTCTGCTATGGATATTAATTTCTTCCTTTCTACCTTAAGTTTTTTTGAATATAAATCTTTTAATAATACCTATTTATAAATAGGTTTTGATCCCCATTTTTTTTTATATGCTTTCCAATTAATACTCTACTCAAAAACTAAATTATTTTCAAAATAGATAAATATTTAATGACATTCTTCAGTGATACACATCTCATTTTGACAACCGCGACCTTAGAGAAACCCATTTTTTGGCTAAGCCAAATTCTTCTATATGAAAAGATTGTAAAGAATTATATTTTCACTATTTTTGATAAAAATAAATCTCTTTTTCTATATATCATCATCTCTAAAGAAATTAACTCTTCTTTCTATTCTGCAACTTAAAAGATACCAGAGAAAATCCCTTCAACTCTATTGCAATTATATTTTTAATGAAGATTTTTTTATTTATATATATAATTAAATAAATGGAATTACATTAAATTGACATTGCCAATGTCTAGTCCTGGGATATGGCATGGTCTGGTACCACACCTAGATGGGTTATAGTGTGACGGATTCAACCACTTTAACATAACTTATTACTTGAAATAAACAATACAATAAGAAGACTTCAAAAAAATATTTGTTTGGATCTATGGTAATAGCCATTGCCGGATTAACCAATGTGGTTAGCTCACTCTTAAAAATGTCTTTTTTGATTCGGTATGAATCTGGAAAAAAGTTTAATAGTTAAACTTATCTTTGTACCATGTGGTAACTTTAATATTGGGATCCCATAAGAAATAAAAAAGTTAATGACTTTTTTATTTTTTATTGGCCATCAATTTATTACAATAATTGTTTTTTATCCAAACGTGTTAATTTTATAGAAAATTAGAAACAAAACTTTTTCTTTTTATTATCTTAAAAAATCTACTAGCAATTGAGTTATTTAAAAAATATACGTATATATATTTAAAAAAATATTGGTCCGCGATGGGTTTGTGTTTACTTGGGCATATTCACGGCCCCTGGATTCGAACCACGATTTTCTGCTTTATACTTGTACTATTTATTATAAGCTTATTCTATTGATGGACCTCAAAATCCAAAATGGGTCGAAACTTTTTCTCCTTTTAGAATATTTTTTTTGGCTCTCACATTGTTGAGCAACTCCTTAATTATGTATGAAATATTTATATAAAGTGACAAAAAAATATTTTCTTTGGCTAATTTCTAAACGAAATAGGTCAAGGGAATTAGTCCTAGCTAGTCAAATTGGATTTAAAAAAGTAAAATTATTTTTTTATTGATATATTCTTATAGATTTATTAAACTTAAAAATATGCATTTTCTTGAAGAACAAATTTTATATTATGAACTTTTGAGTTCTAAAGATTATATTATTAGAATCTAATATCCGCCTATGAAATTAGGTTACAATAAATTATAAATAAATTTTAAGTGATCATAATTGAATGTCCTTTTTTGATTATTTACTATAAATATTATCAAATGGCAATTTTTTTTATCTAGAATTGGATATATATATACATATATATATTCTGTACATATTAATGAATTTATTTTTTATCCTAATTAGCGAAATATTTTTAATTCACTATTTGAAACTAAAACACAATTGAATAATATTTATTTTTAATAAGAGCCCAATGCCTCTTTTCCATAATAATTCGAACAATTCTGAATTGTGACTGAATTGAATAGAAAATATAGAATTTAATTAAATTTTGGGGAAGGGATTTTGTGATTTTCATAAATATTTTTGTGGTTTCTTGTTAGAAATATATTTTTTTTTTTATTTTTTGATATTTAGATTTTGAATAACTAATACTGGAATTTTATGAATAAAATTTATTTCTTCTGACAAGAAACAACACAATTAATTTGCGCTTGGCGCATAAATATTTGAAAAAATAAACCGAAACATGTAGAGCTAAATAAGGACTGGTATGATTTTTGAGCGCTTTATTTACTTGTTAATAACAAGTATTTTTTAAAAATGAATTTATAATTAATTAATTTCTTTCAGCAAAAATATTTCTGGACTAAATGTCCTAAAATTTAATTTTGGGGTTTCTAATTTTTGCTTTTATCCAACTACTTTATTTGATTTCCTGCTTGATTTTAGTAAATTTTCTACTCTGAAGTTTTTTTTCTTCCAACTTTTTGACCCAATTCTCGAATTTTCTCAATAGGTCCAATAACTAAAACACTCAACTTTTTAATTTTGTAAAAATTCTAATAATTTATTATTTTCTTTTATAGTGCATTTCAAAATTTTTCTTTTAAAATTTTATTTTAAAAATTTGATATTTTAGATAAAAAAATCTAATAATGAGATCAAATATACATGCTGTATTATCTCCTAATTTAAACCATTTATTAGCTTATATCTTTCCAAAAACAAGTCAATTAAAATTGCTCCTTACAAGTCTGTCATTAAGTTATAATGTCAAGATGTGTTATCAATCTAACCCAACATCTGGGGCTCCAATAACTTTGTTCTATTTGAAGCAGTAATTCATAATTACTGAAAATTAAATCAGGCCTCGAGCCCTCTTTGAATTTGTCAAATTTACATTTCAAGTAAAAAATTGTGTCTGTCCCCTTCCTGTGTCTCTCGATTTAATTTACCCAAATACTCGATTTTGTATCCGAAGTTTGTACTATTTATTTATTTTTGTTTTAATACAAAAAATAAAATAATTGCTAATTTGAATCAGGATTATAAACTTGCAAATTTATTTTATATGATCTCATTTATTGCTCTTAACAAAACTGGTGAAGTATAAATTATAAAATGGCCTTTGAATTTTGGAGGTATTTCATCTTAAATTTTTTAGTGGACTCTTTTCTTTCTCAAATAAAGATTTTCACCTGGAATCACTACTTACTCACCGGTTTTATGGTCATAATATTGATTTTATTATTTTTATTAGTATTATTTTCTGAATAAAGCTTTTATCATTAGATATATTTTTGATTTTTTAAAAACAAAATATTTAATTATATTAATAATTATATTAGTTTAGGCTACTTTCGATATTTATCAATATTATTAAGGAATTTTTTTAAATTTCTTGAAATATTTTTTTAACATATATTTTATGTACGGCGAAAGAGTTGCGCTTTTTCACGACAACCATCTCTCCTATTTCCTCGCATATGCGAGCAAAAAACGAGCCCTCATCTATTAATTTAGGGGCGATTGTATATCATCGATAATGGCTACCACTTCCCTAAATGATGAAATAGAAATGAGGTTGCTATGAGGAATATAATTGTTTTTGAAAATTTAAAAAGCTTTGGATCATTTATATTCAAACTACTTGTATTTTTACTTCAATGTTCTGATCGTTTTAATTCTTTCCTTTATGGCTATTTCGCGAAACCATAATTATGATTAAAAACTAAGCAGGACTAATAATACTCTATCATCTTCGAAAAGTATAAGAAAAGTTGACTTATTTTTTTTTTATTCCGATAATCATTATTCAATGTTTGGATTACTAAATCCATTTAAATACTAATTTAACACTTGTACCGTTGAGACTTGACCCGAGAAAACTTATCTTCGCATACTTCCGGTCGCGGAAACCTTCCAGAATATATATATATATATATATAGAGAGAGATAATGATTAGCCGAAATTCCGCCATTGTCGACACTTACATCCATAGCTACATCTTTACTTAGGCTCCAAACAAATAGCTAATTAATCTCATCATGAACTAGTAATCTTGATTAAGAGGCATTTTTTTGGCAATTTGAGAAAAACAACTTGCATATGTGCTGGGAGCATGTCGCGTTTTGATGTTAAATTGAAATGATTATTCAAAGACAAAATTTAAAACAACTGCTTCTTTCGACAATGTCCGTCACGAGCTTCAGTTAAATTAAGTTAGATTCTTCTTAAATTAAAACAAAAATTAATTTGTGCCGACCTTTCAGCGCGGGAGAGCAATTCTCTAAGAAAGGAGAAAATGTTGACTTCTATACTTTTTGGCAATTCGGTTCTGGTCCAAACCAGAGAAAAGATCATTAGTTAGGCTTCAAATATTGAATACTATATTCAAATATTGAATTTAATTGGTATACTCTTTTCTATTCTCTATCTACTTAGTAGAGTTATTAATGTTATCGGTACCAAAAAGGATTTTTAAACAATTGTGAAAAAATTAATCAAAAATTGTCTCATGTCCATATATTTAAAAAAAATCTATAATTTGATAATCGATATATATATAATTTTCTTTGAAATTGATATAAAGCTATTATTATTATTAAATGATTCAAGATTTCAAATTTTATTTCCTTATTAAAATTATGTTTTGAAAGATAAGAAATTCCAACTAACAGTTGGACCTTTAAGCTTTATTTATTAATTTTTTGTCATTTTCTTAATTAAAACAAATTGATCCGTTATTAAACAACATTTTGAATTTTTTTCAATTAAAAGTTAAAAATTTTTATTTCATATCAATATAACATCACAAAACTTACATATAAGAACAAGCAAGCTATTGTGATCACGAGCAATTTCGTCAGAAGTTGAAATTGGTGAAAGTTGCTACTTGCTCTAAATCTAAATCTATCTTTTCTCACATAGACATCCTGAATGTTTAATTATAATAATAATAATAATAATAATAATATTTATTTATGTCCTCCAAAATACATTTTTAACATTTATACATAATTTATATATATTTGTTTAATTAATATCTATTTTTACTTGTTTGGCATTCATTGTCCTAATGGTCTATCATCTTTGAGATATTAATGAAAGTCGATGCTTTAAAAGTGAATGACGATCCACTTTCTTGAATCTTCTACAAAGTTTTATTATGCAAAGAAATTTTAGAGATGCTTTTGAGATTCTTTCTATATACAAAGAGGAAGATCGCTTAAGAAAATTTAGAAGTTTAGTTTTATTTAATTTTATGATATTTTCGAGAAATTAATCACTTTTAAAAATTTTAAATTGAGAGAAAAAATTTGAATGGGGTATTTTGAGGTTTGAATCAACGGATCTTGAATATACGGAACAGAGCAGAAAAACAGTCGCGAATTAACTATTAGCAATTGAATTGAATATGAATTTCAAAATTTTATTTCCTTATCAAACTTGATATTTGGAAGATAGAAATTCACAATACATTTTTTGATTCAATTTTGTATTAATTTTTTGTGATTTACTCAGCAAAACATATATACCTGGTTTATATATATATGAGTCGTCCCGTCCATTTCCAAAATGCCTAATTGACAAAATTTGAAAAGTTGAGATTTTAATTGCATGTTGTTGGCACAACTGAAATATACATTTGAAAATAGTTTTCCAGTGAAAAAAGTTGATAATTCCTATTTAAAACAAACACTGAAAATCGAGTACAAATTCAAACCGGGCCTAGATGCATTTCATTCCATTTCCAAAACTGTCTTGTTGCAAACTGTTCCAAAACTACTTGCTTGCTAACATAAAGATGGCGACTTTCATGAAGTCATTTCCAAAACTTGCTAATTGCAATGAAAAATAGCTCTGCCCACTTCCACAAAATTGTATATTTTGGAAAACAGGGGGACATTTTTATAGTGCAGACCTATATCTCTACACCTTTTAATAATGATTATTGACTAACCTGCTACTTTTATGGATTTTTTTTTGTTTTGCTTGATTAAAAACTGACCAGTTGCATTTACAGGGCCAAAACTCGCTAATTGCAAAAAACTTTTCTAAAAGTGCCTAGTTGAATATTAAAACAGTTTATTACTGCTATATAGAAAATAATACCGACCTAAGGCCTTATAAATTGTTTTTAATTTATTTACAGATACAGATACAGATTTTATAAACATAATAACATAACATAAGTTCCTTAGACAACTAGACACTTGTGGAAATGGACGACTCATATATAGAAATGGGATTTATTTTAATTTTGAAGTTTTTTTGTTACTATTGTTACTATCGACTCCTAAAACCGCCTACTATTATAATTTTCTTAATTTAAGATTTCATTCATTTTAGTACGGTTGTTAATTAAAATAAATCAAGAAATTTTAATAACTTAAAATAAAAGTTGCAAAGGAAGATCATGACTAATCATTTACTGATATTTAAGAATGTCGTCGTTTAAATTCTAGAACTATTTTATTTTTTTACTCATTCAAATATTACAATTTTGATATAATGGAAATAAATAAAATATTCATCTATCTATATAAATACAAGTACAATGGAAGTTGAATTTTGTTTTTAAAAAATGCTCAAATCTACTGATAAAAGCTTCTACAGGATAGGCTATATATTTTACTTATATATAATATAAAAGAATTTTTAATAGACACTAATTCGATATTTTTTCTTTCCCATTTTTCTTTCTATGTTTCAACTGAACTCCAATGGCTCGATTATTTATAAAAAAAAAAAATAAAAACATTTTTACATATACAATCGATCCACAATACACACGTATTGTTAATGAATGGTTTCGCGATTAGGATCCAAAGCCTTTCATGGATTCGTATGACAGAATGAATCGTGGTGGTGGGTATGAAATGCGAGATGACCATATGGGTCCTGGGGGCGCCTCCGGGGGCGGGGGCGGCCGTGGAGGTGGCCGAGGTCGCTGGGCACCAGCGGATCGCCGTGGAGGTGGTGGAAGTGGCGGCAACGAAGACTATCCTCACAAGCGAAGGCGTTATTAATCTATTTTATCATTAGTGTTTGAATAGGAAGAGAAGGGAGTTCGCTCCCTTTCAAATCCTTCTAAGCACTTGCACATCCCAGGTGGACTTTGAATTTTTTATTCCATTTTATTTAACATTTTAGACTCTAAGCAAGCATTATTCTGGTTTCTACCTATTTAGGTATATTTAATGTAATTAGCCCACATATGTGTGTCAGAAAAAAATAAAAAAATTCACGAAACCAAACGAGCATATTTGACTCTTGGGACCTCAATTTAAAAGGTTTCCTTTTCATTATCAATTTTATGAAATAAAAAAACTTTGCAAACAAAATGCTCTGTAATTTTTTTAATTGTGCATTCTTCATTTAAAATATAAAAAAAACTTCATTTTAATATAAAGAGAAAAATAACAATTAGTAATAAATAAATAATTGATGTTAAAGTTTCGATGAATATTAGATAATTAATATTAATATCTCAGTTTACGGTGCTAGCTTTTAACAATGCAAGTAAAAAAAAGTAATAGTATAAGGCTAGGCGTCCAGTGGAAGCAGAAACTAGCGAACAGCGAAACGGCGAAAACAAGCGAAATCTAACGCGCGGAATGTCGCGAAAGCTTGCGCGTCCACTAGTAGCAGAAACCTGCGAACTGCGAATTCAACATGGCTGACATAACCTATAATAAAGTATACTTAATCTGACAGCGAACGTCAAATATAACCTTGCTAGGTCAATATGGCATTAATATTCAACATCCATGATGAAATCTATATTTATAATGAAGGATTGTAGATTGGCTGCTTGCCTTAAAATATAACCTTACAAGGCCAAAATGGCCGCCCCTTTGACGCTTTCAAACGCGCGAAATATCAAACAAAATTGGATCGGTTCGCTGGTCGCGACTATACGTTGCGATTAGCGCGAATGAAACTCTCCTAGTGGACGAGGGCTGATTTGCCAATGTGTTTGGATTATTCGCGCGTTTCCGTCGTATTCGTGCGAACTAAATTTCGCCGCTTTCTGCTTCCAGTGGACGCCAGGCCTAAGTCTTTGAAAATGAAATTAGACTACTTATTTGGATCATCTCACTTGACCAATCATTTTAATATATTAATATCGATATATAGTTTTTTATTTTTATTTTATTTTCCATAAATTATAGAAATTTATTATATAAATATATAATTTTTTTTAGGTTTAATTTATTCGATTTTAAAGCCTATATCTTGAATATTTTTTTTTATTTATAAATAATATAATATTGGACAAAATTATAAATTTTTTGTAATATTATTTGATATAAGTGTATCTTCAAAAGTTACTTTTAAAAAATTTGATTGATTAAATATTTACGATTTGAAATTGAAAATGGTAAAATAATCCAAAATCAATTATTTTACTTAAAATTTCATTTTTTATATTTATAAATTTAATTCATATGAATATAATCTACAGTATAATAAACAAATTCTTTCATTATTTGAATATTCGTTTCCAAACCTATTTTTAAAGTACAGTCCTCTTTGTAACTTATAAAAAATATTTTCTTTTGATTTTTACAAGTTTATCAAAAAAAACGTTATTTAAGTAACATGTTTAATTTCCTCTTTAATTAAAAAATACTAAACATTAAATTTTTTAATTAGGGGAAAAAATAACATCCCAAATAGGGGAGGGTGACCATAATATATTATAATACAATCATACACCCTAAACACAATACTACACAATTACAGGTATTGGAAAAAGTCTATTTTCTCGGCCTCCTTTTTTCATTTCGTTTATTTAACAGATATCTATATACGAAATTATTATAACACTTTAGCTGATATCCATGCATTAAACCTAGCCCACAACTGTCTTAAACATTTAATACTATTATCAGCAGAGGGGAAAAGATTCCAATTCCAATCTTCCTTTCTCCCTAGGACCTCCCGTGATTGGAATAAGCTCCCTGCATCTATCTTCCCCAAAACCTTCAGACTTTGAAGCCTAATCTCAACAGGCATTTTCTCAGTTCTAGCAATTGAGTTCCCTCCCCCTTTATGCTTCTACTTTTTTTCTTTTTTTAAATCTATTCTTCCTGGCTGTATGTGACCACTGGTCACTATAGGTCCTCGGACCTTATGTACCCATTCCAAAAACAAAAGAACAGCAGTCGAGGCCATTCGTGTTAATCAAGACCAAGCTTTGTGAAGACTTCCCCCGAGGAACAAGAATTGAACGTCACTGGATAGCAATCGGTACCGAATTTACCCAACATATAAAATTAAATTGTCTATATTTTAGTATGTTGGTCTAAATGAACTCAGTAGCCGAAAAAAAAGAAACTTGAAAAATAGTCTTGAAAATATTTTTGAAGAAGAGTCGTCCTTCAAGACTATTTATTTGCTCATATTTTCTTTTGTTCTCCATAAACTCCAATGAGCTATTTTATTTGAAATCCTTTGTTGGGATCTGAACAAATGAGCAAATTATTGATAATACATTTCTTTTGGGATGGAAAAACGATTAAGGATAATAGAAGAAATTTGTTCATATTTTAAAAATTTCAAAGCGGAAACAGAAAAATGGTTTTAATGAATCTCCTAAAAAAGACAATTATATATTCCAGTATAAAAAGAGAAGAAAGAAATGATATTTCCATTCTAAGACCTTGTTTCTTCAATATACATCTTTTTAAAGAAATTTATATTTTTATATTTACTTTGTTTGATTTATTCTATAAAAAAATGATCGCAATACATTCTATATATTTCATATATGGACCCTGTTATGTATTCGTGTGTCAAGCGCCAAAAAATTAAAAATTGAGTTAAGCACGGAATATTGTTTCAAATGCTAAAATTAATAGTATTTTTTATGAAATATGTCCTAAAAAAATTTATATTTAATGTTACTTGCACAATTGACAAAAACAATTATATATAATCCAATGAAAACAAAAAACTTTAAGATGGCCTAAAAAACTTTAATGTTAATTTTCTCAAATCTCGGTAGCTGGCAAATGACACACTATTGCATAACAGGATCCATATAGGGTAAGAGAAAGTAAAAAACTAAAGACCCTCATCATAAAGAAGAGTTAATTATTTTCGTTTCTGATTAAAATATTCATTTTACTTATTAAGTAAACTTGTGCTATATATATACCAAATCTCCGGATTTTGCCCCTACAGTCCGGATTTGGAAAAGTGTCAGGATTTAACTAATATGAACCGAAAATGTAGCCAAATTGGGAAATTTTACTTCAGAATATAATACAAGGGCGGATACAGGGAGATATAAAGCGGGGTAATTACCCCCCCCCCCCAAATTTGAGAAAAAAAATTTTTTTGGAATTAAATTTTATTTTTAATATAAAATTTAAAAAATTTGATTTGTATATATATGCAAGTACACAATGCACCCGTAAATTACCGAAATTAAGAAAAAATTATGTACTGTGCGAGCAGTCACACCAGCCCCCCTCCCGAGAATTCTTCTGGATCCGCTCTTGATATAAATAATCACTTATTTCTACTGAATGTAAATATTTCACGGAATTTAAGTGATAGTGTTTTCCTTAATTATAATAAATTTGTAATTTATTAACCTCATAATATTTATTTTTTAATTTAAAAATATAAATCAAGCCAAGTTTGATAATATTTTTCATGTCTCAGGATAGCTAAAAATGCAGATAAATTTTCAAAAAATTTTTCCAGATCTCCCCGGACGTTGTCTGTCCGGATCTGGCCTCAATGA
>JAKCPI010020727.1:0-34800 GCA_023213315.1 Euborellia annulipes
TAGTCCATCTAGACTATTAACGATACATAGTCTCACAGATATATATTAGGGAGTCCAGACATATTTTTTTTATTTCTACGATTATGTTAATTCATCCTGGGATTCGAACCCGCGTACCTTGGCTCGCAGACTATCATTATTAGTATTTGTCAACAACTCTAGCCTCTCGGCCAGGGAAAGGAGAGTGGGGTCAAAAAAGTTCACTGAATAGTTTTATTGACCAGATTTTTTGTTTGATTTATCAAACGTTTGATTAATTAAATGTTATATGATATTTTAAATAACTCTAATTCATTTGAAGTACGAAGCGGAATTTAGGGAATAAAATCAGCCCCGAATTTAAGCATTTGCCGCCTCTAATCATTGGACTCTTTTGCCCCCCCCTCCCTCACCATCCTAACACTGAGAAACACGCAGATGGAAGTCTGATTACCTATACCTTTTCAACATCAAATTCTTTTAAGATATTAATAGGTTTATGCGATTTATACGAATATAAATGAGCAGTTTTTTTCTGAAATTTTGCTACCTATAGTCTTCCTCTTCGGAAATATGCTCCTGAATAAAATATGACCGCAAAACACACATTAATAAATTTGTAAATAAAAATAAGAAAAAAAAAGTTTAAAATAAATAAATCAATGTGAACAAGTTCAAGTTTCTACAACAACGTTTTTTTTTTGCCTTATTTTTTTCAGAGATACGAAAACAGCAGAGCATAAACTGATTTGAACCTGTTGGTGTTAATCTAAGAAAGCCAGCTTGTAGTTAGGGAGGTGGATTTTCTTGAGTTCTTATTTAAACACAGACTGAGAGATAGAGGGAAAGCCGCCTTTCTTGAGGGGTCTGGTTCGTTTGTCGTTTACCACTTCCACCCCACATGCTGTCACCCTCCAAAAGGCTCGTCCCAAAGGGCAATTAATGCGCCAATTGCACCCGGTAATTGCGCCGAGTAATTGCTCTCGGCCGATCGCACGCATGGGAGCCATTCTCGTTCGGTTGCTTGCATTCACAGGCCTATATTTCCATTGATTGTCACAAAATAATAGTTTATTTCCTATCGTAAAGCACAGACGGGTCTTGTCACAATGAAATATCTCCTCTGACAAGAAAGCACCGTGGGCAAAAAAAAAAAAAAAAAAATTGCACGAAATAAAGTGATGATATACTCGTACAAACTTAATTTGCCAATCAAGGACTTCCTCCTCTTCACTTTTTAAATAAAATATGGAACTTATCAACTTATAAAAAATATTTTATTGCTACCTATATGAAAGAATTAAAAACGTTTCTATTTACTTTTTCCCCCGAGGAAAAATGATTAAAAATGATCGAGAGATCCAGACACCGTCAGCAGGTCCGCATAGTGAACCTTTAAGGGATCCTTACACGGTCAATAATAATGACGATTACTTTATCAGAATCACATCTTATATATTTGTTAAAAAAGATATTATTTATCAAAACACACTTATTTATGTCATTCTGTATAAAGTAATGTCATTATTATTGACCGTGTAAGAAAGGGGCCCTTTAGGGACACACAGGAATATACACGCCTACATCAGGGACACACATGTTTCTTTTGGTCACTTTCGATCTACTGTGTGTCACTGGTGTCCCTGGTGTGGGCGTGTGTATCCCTGTGTGTTCCTAAGGGTACACTAGGCAGACCTGCTGCCGGCGTGTGGATTCCTCGATCATTTTTAATCATTTTTACTCGGGACTTACCTACATATTAATATGTTGATATATAAAATTGTCATGTCAAAAATTCGATGTCGAGATATTGATGGAAATACATGTTTTGAGGTCCGCTGAGTCCAAAAAAGTGGATCCCGCAAAATGGTCTCTCTGCTTGTGTGTCTGAGAACAAAATATCTCAAGAACGAAAAGAGCTAGGGAGGTTGAAATTTGACATTTAACCTAGAAACCCACTGGCATGTGGCACGAAGCTTTTGAGCTTAAAGAGTAGCCTACTAGTACTTTTACTTATGTACTTTACTGATGTCCTTTTTCAGCGTTTTATCTATTTTCTCAAAATTTGCTCTAAAAATTTTGATAAAAATTCATAAATCAAATCAGATTTTAAAAATGTATATTCTCATTTTTTCCCAAAATTGTGTGTAACACGCCAATCATTCTCTCCGTTATTATAAGTATCAACAACACATAACTTCAAAGTAGTAAAAAAATTTGTAATTCTATGCACTTCATCTATAGGAGTTCTGAATAACGATTTTCGTAACAAAACGATCGCTTAAAAAAAAGAATTGAAATTTTTTCCAGCCTTATTTTTCAAATGTAGGCTATATTTATTTAGTAGATGATGATGCAAAATTAAATAGACTCACAGAGGTTGTCATATAAACAGAGAACAAATGATGAAAAAGGTGAAGTAAACTAAAGACCCAGTGCGGAGAATTGTAATTTCTTTGGAGCAATTTTCTTGCGTTTTTTTTTATCTTTTCTTAACGAGAGAAAGACAGAACATGATTACAAGCCGCTTTATATCTTTTGAGGTTTTCCATTTTTCCCTGGCGGCTTTCCTTCTTTGTGCTCTCGGTTCTCATCCTACGGGATCATCCTTGTAGGGCGGGAGGCACGTGATCCAGTTTACTAGCGGGTTGTGAATTTACATAAGTTTCCTCAACGAAACATTGAATTATTAGCCACAGAGAGGGCTGGGATAAAGAGAAAGCAAACGAGAGAGATGTTCGTCTTAGGAGGGCTGCTAAAGTATTCTCAAAGAAAATCGATTAATAGACTAATAATGAGATTAATTTACCAATGAGATGACCTGGCCAGATCGAAATTTTGAATTTATACATTAAAAGAGCTTAGAAGATAGTATGCTCTTTAATCGATCATCCAAGTTCAATTCATGTTCCTGAAAGCGTTACGAAACGCTCCACTCATTCAGAAGCTTAGTAAATTTGGATTTTCTTTAGCTATACCATGGCAGTGGCGTAGCAAGGGGGTGCAAGAGGGGTCATCATGCCCCGGGCGCTACTCATAAAGGGGCGCCAAATGGTCCGAAAAACAAAAAATTGCTGGATAATTTTTATTTTTATTATAATTGATTTCTGGAAAATATATTTAGTGCCAGTGTATAATATAATAATTTTGTATAAAGAAGAGAAAGTAGAAACCCCTTCTTCATCTTCTAAGGAATTTGACCTCTATCAAGAGAATAAATTCAGCATCTCATTTATAAGTTTACAATCCATGTTTAATCTTGAATGTTGTTTACATATTTAAAACGTTAGCTATTAGTGTTATCTCTTTTTTTTTTGGAAAATAGTTCTTACCTATAATAAAATTTCGAGTAGTCCTTGTGAATAATCCTACTCTAATCCTTTGCCTCTAATTTATTGTTGATGTTGAATTTTACCTCTCCGATAGTGACTTTTTAAATAAATAAATGTTTTATAAAAAAAATATATTATATATATATATTGGCGACATGTTTTATGGCCGAGGAAGAAATTTCGCTTTGTACTTGTGCATCGCATTATTTTGTATCTTCAGTATAGAAGAATAAAAGGTCTGTTGAATATGAAAAATAATTCTATGGACAATGTATTCAAATGCATATCCTTTTTTTAAAGCAGACCTTTTCTCCCTTCCTTTATATCAACATAAAAAAAAATCCTCTAACACAAACTAAATCTCCATTTAAATTTTGTTATCTTACCGCCCTGTCGCCGTAATTGCTCCCTGGATTTTCGTCCGTTAGAAACAAATGATGACCAAATAATGAGCGCTACAATTCTAAAAATGAAGCCCACTTGGCATCTATATCGGAAAATATATATAAATCGACCGCGTAAAAAAAAAAAAATATAATTATACTACGCCTACCTAGCAAACAAAAAATTCAATTAATTAAAAACGAATTATTGTTTGTTTTTTTTTATGGATAATTTTTATAAAATTGCGCTTGAAAGATAATGAACTTTTGAATTGTGACATGTTTGAGTTAAAAGTACAGTCTGTTCAAATTCAGCTTATAACAAAAATGAACAATTGACATCTCTTCTTGAGAGATAACTCGGTAATATAATTCCAAAATTCTCTGGATAAAACATATTATTAAATAAATTAAATTGTGTGTTTTTATGAAACCACGATGCAAGTGAAACTCTTTTTCTGATCGTAGACATTTAACTGAAAAAAAATATAGTTAATAAATATATGAAAAATAAAACAATAAAACGAAAAAATATAAATAATATTTTCTTTAACAAACGAAACGACACTAATGAATTCGTGACCCTCCATCCTGCCCACATACTCACTAGAACTCTTGTGACAGTAGGGCACTCTCGTAGCGTAGAAAAGAAACATGGTGTCGGTGACGTCACGGTTTGTAATGCGACATGCAATAGATGGGAGAAAAAATTTGAGGCCATGGAATAAAAGTTTCACTTAAAAAAAAATACACTCATGAAAGTTAACTGGTAATAGAGAAGAGCAACAGACACCAAAATCGTTGTAGTGAAGTAATGCCAAGAGTGGGTGGCTCCGAAAAATCAGATGTGGAAAGTCTCCTGGTGGCCATCGATACAAACACCCAACTGGACTATACTAAAATTCAATTAAATAAAAAATAAATAGAAATGCCTGAACCCCCAAAATATATATATATATATATATATATATATATATATATTAATTACAATGGTTATCGTCTAAAGTCTTAAATGGCCTGAGTTGCCGAAAAGACTGTGTAAATGTGTGTGTGAGTGTGAGTGTGAATGAGAAAAAAAGTGAAAAGTGAATTAAATAAAAAAAACACTGTGTATTCATACTACACACAGAGTAGTGAAAAATCACATTCACAATTGATAAATAATCTCTAGGTTTAATAAGAAATTTAACTTTCCAATTTTTAATACCGAACTACAGTGTTTTTATTTATTTTAATTGCCCTTTTCGGCTGCAGAGGCCATTAGGGTCCGAACTACAGTATATTTTTAAATAAATTTTCTGAATGTTAACAAAAACCTACGTATTTTCCAATATTAATAAATAAAGAATACAAAAAATTTTTGGGTTAATTATTATTAAATTTAATGTGGATAGAGAAATAATGAAGTTGCTCATTCGAATTTCAAAGTGTCATTTTCAAATTTAAAAAAAAAAAAAAGGAAAAGAAATTTAAATAATCTCTTAAATTCTCAGAAATTAAAACAAAGGCCGAATTTTTTAAGTAATTATCATAAAGTCTTTTTCTCTTGAATGCACACAATTGAATCGACCCTTAGAGAAAATTAAAATTGAATCTTTATTTTTATCATCTAAACACCCTCATTTAAAAAAAGAAAAAAAAAAAAGAAAATAATTTGAAGTCGTTTAATCGACAAAATGAGAAACGATATTATGAATGAACTTTTTTTTCCCCAAACAAAAATAAAATAATTTAAATGAAATGAATCCAACCTCTTGGAATTTTTATTATACATATAATGAATACCATACTATTATTTAATAATGTATATGAATCTGTTTTATCGGTGGGCCAAACGTCCCCTGACCTTCAGAATTTCCAATGCGTGGTCCGAATTGAATATTAATATCTTATTCAAATAAATGATCTCGGAATTAAAAATTACGATACTAATATGCTATTAATTTCATTTTATTGTGTGACAGGGGCGTATGTAAGGGGAAGGGGGAGGGGGGTGAGAGGTCCCGGCCCCCCTCGAAGTTTTTTAATGAAACTCGTATCCAAAAAATTCAAATGTCAAATGATATTCTCAAATTTGAGTTACAAGGGGAAAATTTACTTAAAAAAAAAGGTAAAACGAAATAATTTGGATAAAAAAAAATATACGCCTCTGTTGTATGACAATGTCTTTTTTTTAGCCTTTTCGGCATCTTAGGCCATATAGACAGACTTTAGGCGATAATCAATATTTAAAATACGACATACGGTATATTGGAGACCAGGCACATTTATTTGTGTGACTCAACACATTAGATAACAAAGACTAACATAAATATATCAGACTTTTGTACATTATATTTCTCTATATATTTCCTATGGGAGAAATCGTACCTTTAGGAATAAATAACTCAAAAAGTTAAATTAATAAGAGGGTAAAAATGAGAAATGCAGCTAAGATTATTTCTTTATTTGGTTAATTCACACAGCTGACGTTTCGGTTCCACCATCTTCAGAGCTGGCGAAAAGTCATTATGAAAGTTCTCCAGCTCTGAAGATGGTTCAAACACGGAACCGAAACGTCAGCTGTCAGTGAATTAACCAAATAAAGAAATAATCTTAGCTGAATTTCTCATTTTTACCCTCTTATTAATATAACAACTCAGCTATAAATTGTTTACGCAAAAAGTTAAAGGAAATTCGGGACCCGAGTATTTTTCCTGGACTCTCCATAACGTCCTCTATAAGGTGGTCAAACAGCGTGACAGACGGACAGACAGACGGACACTCCACTATTATATATACGTGGTAGGTTTTTTTTTTTTTTTCACGGTAGGGTGATCATCCAAACGTGTGCCTCCCGGTACGAGCCCCTAGTTGCGCCACTCATCTCTATTTGAATATAAAATTTTGAAATTTCTTCAGTATTGTTCCATAGATAATAGAAACCAATAACTATAAAGTTGAACAAAAAAAAAAAGAGAATTCGGATAATTTCTGGAATGTCGTTTGATTAAGTTTTCCTAGAAAATTTCTCAATTACTCCATTGAATGATTGACAAAAAATTGATTATTATTTATTTTTCATAAGAGTCACTGCACACTCAATACAGGCGAAGGGGAGCGATATTAATATTTTATAAACGCAACAGTAGCATATAAAATAAAAATTAATTTCATGTTTTGACAATATAGAGAACATATATTTTGAACCTTACCTTTGGTATTTTGTTTATTTCAAGTTTTTTATTTGATTATACATTTGATGAATTGCCTGCTGTTTTTTTTTTACCTTTATAGAAGTTTTCATTAAAAAAAAAAAACAAAATATATTTCCAATCAAAAAAAAAATAAACCTTTTCGAAATTTAATTTTATTCCAAAGTTTAATTAGAGTTTTTTTTTTGTTTTGTTTTTTTGAAAATCAGTCCTTGCTATTTTTTTTTTCATTTTGCCTTCTTCACTGTGAAATTCTACGATTTAATGAAATTAAAAGGGTAATATAATTTTAATTTATATGAATTAATCATAAATCATCCCTTGAGATAATAGAGCTCTTAAGATCGATATCTGAATTTTCAAACATACAACTGGAAGCCCCTCCCCCTCCCCCTCCCTCCCTCCCTCCTCGCCACCCTCTCCGAGATCAAAGCGGAAACTTAAAATTTAACTTAAAGTTCAAATCCAGCTGGACTCAACCTCGATCTATGTTAGCCCCTTAGGAATATTTAAGTCATACTAATTTAAGCAAGTTATAAACTAATTATATACTCAACTTAAGGAGGGATGAAGAAAAAGAGTTGAAATAAAAATCAAGAATGGAGAAATCAATAATTTTTAAAAGCCTTTAAAAAAGTTGAAAAAGAAATCATACAACTCCCCTTAGAGCCCTCGGGGCTTGGTGTAGGGGTTAGCGTGCTAACCTCGTATACCAAAAGTCGCGGGTTCGGACCCCCAGGCAGTCCGATGATTTTACTTAAGCCATTTGGACACCAAATGGCTTAAATAGAAATGCCTGGACCCCAATAAATATATATTAATAATAACGGTTATCGTAAAAAGTCTTATATGGCCTAAGTTGCTGAAAAGACTGTGTGTATGTGTGTGTGAATGTGAGTGTGAATGGGAAAAAAGAGTGAGTGTTTTATAAAAAATAAAAGAAAATAAAAAAACTCCCCTTAGCAGGCTGTAATGAGGGGAAATAAAATTTTTATTCAATTAAATGCTTAGGACTATGGTTAGCAAATTAAAATTTCTCTAAGATCTTTTTCAACATCAGAGGCCCCGTTACTATCGATTGGTAGAAATTTAATTGTCAATGGGATGGGAACCGAAATCCTGACCCCTAGCCCAAGAGACAAGAACTACAACTTTACGAACGTTTTTGAAAAAAGTTCCATTATTTAAATAAAATCCTAATTTTTATATAGTCTCAAGAAAATGCCAAGAAGTAGATAGAGAAGGTAAAACAAGACCACCTGTGGATACAGACATCCTTTTAATTAAAAAATATACTAGATTTTAAGTCTATTAAACAAAATCTGATGTGACTGTGACAACTTTCTCTTACCTTCGGCAATTGAAAGTTGGTTTCTGTTCTTGTCAGGATTTTTTGTTTTGACATATAGTTAGTTTCCGGCAATATATATATATTTTTTTTTATAGTAATTCTTTAATTTCCCGGCTGTGACACGAAGCCATTCAGCCCTCAAGACCGGCAATATATTAGAATTCAAGATGTCAAATATAAATACATAGAAAAATATTTATATTTTGTTAACATGGCTTCTATTTTTCCTATGAAGTACAAGAGTAAAGTGGGCTTCAAACAATTTTGCCCTCAAAAAATAAGAATATATATTTTAAATAGCATTTAAAAAATAATTGATTTATAAATTTTAATCAAAATCGTTAAAGCCAAGTGGGAGAAAATAAAAAAAAAAATTGAAAAAAATGTATCAGTAATATACTAGTATTTTCTGACCGATTTGAATGAAATTCCTGCCCACGCTTGCCATATGGGTACTTAGCTTAAGTATAAAATTTGAGTATCGAGAGTTCTTTCGTTTTTGAGTTATTCCGTTAGCCCACATTTTTTGATATAAGTGAAAATATCAAAAAATGTGGGCTAAGTGAATAACTCAAAAACGAAAGAACTCTCGATACTCAAATTTTATACTTAATTTGGTTGGGATATTATTTATTTGGTAAGAGTTTCAGAAAATGATAATTATAGTACGATTATGAATATAGGGCCGCCATTAGATTAGTTGAGACTTTAACTTTAGGTATTATTATGTGAAGTTTTACGATATTTAATATGTGTATATGATAAATAATAATATAAGGCAAGCTGACGAAGTGCGTGGCGAGCGTACGAAACGTTAGAGACAGAAAATTTAATTCTTCTTGGAAGAATGGAAGTAATGAGTTGCAAGGAAGAAATTTTTTTTTTAATTTCTCTTTTTTTTTTTTAATTTCTCCAATCTCTCAACAGAGATTAACTCCAATTACGGAGAGACGGAGGAAACATTGGCAATGTTTGAAAATTTTTACGGCAAGTGGGATTTGAACTCGAGTTGTGTAGCAACTAACGTAATCCGCAGCTTATCCGATAGGCTTTGAGCCTCCTCATTTTGCAGAATTGAAGAGAAAAATTTTACACTAAAAAAATATTTAACTAGAAAAAAAGTATACAAGATTAATATATTTTTTGTAGTTCTGATAATGGCCACAAACTGAATAAATTGCGCATATCAGTTTTCAGTATTGATTGACCTGCAAAAAAAGAAAAAAATTAGTAAAAATTTAATTCTTTGTGTTTATACCTGCCTGCAGCCTTCTTTGTCTTATCTAAATAGACACAATCAATATAATATCCAAGGAATTAAAAATTAAAAACTAAAAAGTGAGAGGAGGCAAGTGGCTAAGTCGGCTAAGCTGAGGATTACGGAGTCCGAAGTCTCAACACGACTCGGGTTCGAATCCAGCTTGCCGCAAATAATTCAAACATTGCCGAAGTCTCCTCATAGGGTAGGAAAGTGGGAAAAAATCTCACCCTACAGACACAAAGGGCCCAATTAGACGTGGTCTAAGTGCCTTAAAATGAGGATTGCTCTGACTGGGTAACCGAGGAACTGGTGGCTGAGTAGGAGCTGCACCTCGGACTGGGTAACCCGGGATCTGAAAAGTTTGTGGGCCGGGTGGCTGAGGAAGAACAATACCTCATAAAATCCAAATTCAACTAAAAAGTGACTCAAGGATAAAAAAACTTCCCATGTAAGTTTTGAGGAGGGAATGCACTCACTGCTCATTAAGGGAAAGTTGAAATATCATCCCTCAATAATTAGAATCCTTTCAAAATTGAGATATCGAATTGTGGTGGCTTTAAAGCGATCGAAATTAAAGAGCATGTTTTCATGCATCCCATTTAAATTTTCTAACAAATGAGATTTTTAGATTTTTTTTTCCCTCTATTAAAAAAAAAAAAAAAAATGAAATGATTTTAATTTTAATCCTTTTTTCACTTCTATTTAATAATATTATTTATAAAACGCTGTTTTTATTATTAAATCTCTTTTGATTATTTAAAAAATAGATTACACGTCTTATTAAAGGTCCAACGCAAACGGCTTTTTATTAAAACAAAATAAATAAATAAATACTCAAGGCAAAAGTGGTGTTTTTTCTATATTAATTTCAATATATTTACCGTTGATGGTTAATGAGCTCGTGATGACGTATTCGAAGAAGCCTCTCTCTCCGAGCTATTTGATTGACGTACCATCTATCAAGTTGTTTAGGGGAGTCCAAAAGCGAAAAAAAGACCAAAAACCACTTCATGTTTTATTAGTTTGTCAAGCTATAAGAGAGAGGGGGAGTCGCACACTTGAGGCTAAACTTTTCTGCTTTTGTTTTAAATCTTTTCTCTCTCGCTCTCCTTTTTTTTTTAACTTTTTTTTTATCTGTTTAGTCTTTAGCGCACTGAACAAAACGGTTAATGAAAAGTTGAGACTGACTGTCGTCTTGTTAAAGTATCATTGTTTGTGAATGTCTTTTATAAGCAAAAAATTGTCCGCTTTTTTTTTCTTTAATGTTGACATTAACCTGTTATTGTTTTTTAACAACTAATATTACTTTAATGACACAAATGTCCATTTTTGTTTGGCTACAAAAAAACAAAATAAATATTTTATTTTTGTTTTAACTAGCTAGGCTAATTCCAAAGATGAGACCTAGCGCAATTTATTTTAAACTGTGTTTTACTAGGCAATCGAATTTTGTCTTCAATGTGTTAAAAATTTTTAATAAATTTAATTAGAAACACCGACATCAGCCGGAGGACAATCACCTTTTTCAAAAATTTTGTTTGTAACAACAGTCGGATTATTAGATTATTAAAGAATTTCCAAGTAGTTTTACATTTTTGTTTTCTCGGAGTTTGATAATTTTAAGATTTGGCCCGGCCCTCGATTTTCACAAACTTGCATATTCATTAAATTACGAATAAACATTCTGAAAAGAAAATTTAATTAAGAATTTTTTTCAGCAATTTATAACTTCACTCGCTCCTGGTAACTTTTTTTATTCCTCTATTATAAAATTCAGTAGAATTCTCTTCTGTTAGCAGGTATTTTTAAAACCCTAATTGGATTTTCTTTTGAGAATTTCTATTTGTAATTTAATGAATATCCACATTAGCAAAAAACTGTGGGTCGGGACTTACTGTATATTAAAATTATCGGACTAAAATTTATAATTTTCTATAAATAAAGTGTAAAGTCCATTTAATATTTTTACTTTCTCTTACCTATGTATATATATATTAATATATATAGAGAAAGTAATGGATTAATGTCAAAAATTCGATGTCGAGATTTTGATGGATCTTCACGTTTTGAGGTCCCCTGAATCCAAAAAAGTGGTTTTCCGACATGGTCTGTCTGTGTGTGTGTGGGTGTGTGTTCAATTTTAAGCATGAAGGAATTGAGCTATGAGGCTGAAATTTTATATATAAGTTAAACACCCACCGGGACCGTGAAAATAAGCTTTTAATCAAATTCGGTCAAAGAGTACTAGTACTTTACTGATGTACTTTTTCAGTTTTTTTTTCGATTTTCTCAAAATTTGCTCCAACGATTTTTTTTTTTTTTAAATTCAAAAATCAATTATTTTTTAGATTCTCTTTCAAATGTATATTCTCATTTTGCAATTGAAATCTTCTGAAGACCACTTTACTCTTGTATTTCATAGAAAAGATAGGAGAAATGGTTGCCATGGTAACAAAATATAAATATTTTCCCATACTTATAAATTTTACATCTGAATTCTAATGTTCCGTACTGTCGGGAACTAAATATATGTTGACAGAAAAAATCTGGTGTGACAAGCACAGAACACAACTTTCGATTACCGAAGGTAAGAGAAAGTTGTGTGCTGTGCGCCAGTCACACCAGATTTTTTTAAAAAGTTATCATCATTTAGATATCTATAGTCAATCAGGGGCTTATTTCTACTGAGTACGTGGATGGCGACCACGAGTTACCCGAGCTAAGGCTGCCAGCCTTCTTCCTTTCCTTTATGGCAGCCCTTTTTTTACCTTTATCAAGAGCCAGGCTGTGAGACGGGCCGGCTTGCTTTTTTCTCGGTCTCGTTTCTTTATAAATTAATTTTGCCGACCCCACATGGGATAGAAGAAAATTTAGACATCTAGAGACTTTTATTTCAAAATCATTGTTTAAAAAACTAACATTTTTTTATTTTATAACAAAATTTTGTTTTTGTTTTTAATGTTCAATTAACAAAAAGTTTTGAAGGTGACTAAAGGATGGGATGAAACAATTAAACTGCTTCTCAGAGGCAAGGTAAAACATTATCCAACTCTATTTCGTACTGAGGAAGCTTACGAGAACCTACCTTAAAGTTACACCCCAAAGAAAAGACGACATAACAGTTACTGGCATAATTGATTAAATCAGAACAAACAATTACTATTTTTTACCATAAACTTTATAAAAATATCGATTTGGGCAAAAGTTCTTTAATTGGTATGCAAAATTGTGATACATACAGTTGAATATTAAAATAAAGTTGACTTTTTATGTTCAACTTTTTTCACTCTATAAATATGAATTCATATTGCTTTTCCCTACTTTTATTCATAGGCTATAAAAGTGCTGTTACTTTAAAAAAAAAAAAAAAAAAAAAAAAAAAAACAATTTAAATTTTGCTTTAAGAACAACTTAGATAATGGAATAGAATGTATCAAAAAGAATAATCTCCTTTTAATGTTCTTTTTCACAAAATCCCAAATACATTGATGTCCTCCCTTGGTTTCTTTTTCAACTTCAAACTTTATTATTAATCATATAGAAGAGGTTTATTAATGTTAATTTGAACCTGAACAAAAGCTTTATTACCCCCTTTACCCTTCCCTTCTTGAATGCCCTTCCGACTCTCCGCCAACGAATTTTGCTTTCACCTCTTAACCATCTCATGGGATCGACTCTTATTTCCCCTTCTTATTATATTATATTATTATAGAATCTAATCTCTAAATATTATTATAGTAAGCAAAAACGAGTTCAATAGGTCTGTCTACTTGGATGTTTAAAAAAAGACCCATCCATTAGCGATACAAAGTAAAACATAATATTAAGCTTATTACATTTTCTATAGGTCTATATATAATTTTAGCCTGAAATTTTCATTTTAAACTACATATTTCATTGTGGTTACGTTCTCACAAGAGAGATAAATTATAATGTTTCAGTAAAATTATTTAAAAATATTTACTACAGCAGATAAATATTATAATATGGAGAGTACCTATACAATTTATTGAAAACAATATTTTACCCAAAAAATCTATTTCTACCTTCCCCTAAATATCTTTTCCAATATTTTATTTATTTCTTGAAAATTTTTCGAGACCTCTCTATTATATGTGATTATAAACCAAGAGCCTCGATTGGACTAAATAGTAAGAATATAATAATCTATTTAAATAAATAAAAATAATAAATAAATGTTAAAATTATATTGATGGAGGACAATGATGGATCCAGGGGAGGTTTTCAGGGGGAGAGGGGTAATCTGTTGTGCCTGGTCGCACGACCAGGCACAACAGATAGCAGACAACTTTCTTTTCCTTTAAATAATTTAAAGTTGTATTCTGTATTTGTTTACCAGAAAATATATACAAATCAAATTTGTAAGTAGGCCTATTAATTTTACTTTCTCTTACCCTATATATGAAATAAATAGAGAGAGAAAGTATTGTTTAAAATGTTATATTAAAAATAAATAATTCACAAGAAAAATATTTTTCTCAAATATCGGAGGGGGAAATTACCCCCTCCCCTTCCCTTGTATCCGCCCTTGATGGAGGAACCAAAAGTCCACTTGGTTTCGGGAATCGAACCCCGGATCTCCAGCCTATCCGGTGTATTATGACTTTTGATCCTCCATGTCTAACAATTAAATTGATAATTCTATTTAGTCAATTCGAGGCTCCTGGTTTATAATCTCATTTAAAAATAAATAAATAATAGAAGAATAGGTCTCGAAAAAATTTTTATGAAATAAATAAAATATTAAAAAATATATCTAACAGCCGACCCCGCACCGCGGGATTAATAATGGCGAGGACAGAAGAAGAAGATTAAAAAATATATCTAGGAAGAGGTTTTTATTTTTATTCATTTAATTTAGACATCCACATCCATATTTATTTCAAATGATTAATAAACAATTCAAATGAAATAAATTTCTCTCGCTTGGGACGGGAAGCAACCCGAAATCTAGGCGGAGGTGGCATTAAATTTTTCGATCTACTATCAATATAAAAATCACATTTTTTTAAGTTTAATTCCATAATAAATGTATGCCTAAACGAAATCTTTTTTATTTCTTTAAGTCTACTGACGGTCTAATTAGTCAAAAGAGTTAGTTAATAGAGACTGGTTGTCTGAAATGGCGATCGATCTATTAACACTGCATGTTGCATGTTATCCAATTACATCTCCAACTCCCAATATCCATTTGTTGTGGTCTAACCCCAAAAACCTTAAAATATTTAACTAGGCACTTTCAACATGTAAAACATGATTCCTTTGGAGTATACAAGACTCTGGAAGCAACAAGTGTTCACGCAATGTAACATATTTTTGAAATTGACAGTGGGACATTTTATTCAGTTGTCCAATACCCTTCATTCTAACTTACCCAAGGGAATAAATTCCCCTATACAATTTCTATCATTAATTTAAACTTCTCCTTCGGCTTCGCTTTATTCCCTCGGGATGAAAATTGAAAATCATAGTAGTGCCCGATAGGGGAGAGGCCGCCGGATCAAACTCGTGAAGGAAAGGGGATGTCAGGCTTAACTGGGTGTCACCCAGTGAGTGATTGATAATAAAGAAAAAAGAAGTGAACAGCCAAAGGTTAGGCCTCTAAACTCTCTGCTTAATGATAGATAGGTTACCCCAAAGCTAAATTCAAATACAAACATAAACTTTCGATTTAACAATTTTTATTTTTATTAACTATTGTATGTATTCTAACAGTTTTCTAAAAAAAAAAGCAACAGCCAATTTTTAAAACATGGCCATATTGTCTTTACGACAATACATCTATTGAGGATGTGGCTCTATTATCAAGAGTTTTCTAAAACAAACAAAAAGTCTATTGATATTTTAAAGACCCATTGGCAACGAGCAAGTGTATTCTATTGTAGTCGCTTGTTGTAACAAACACTATCATAATTTTAATCAAATTTTATAAACCGAATGTTCCATTTTTTCTCTCGCTCTCTCTCTTGAACAATTATAATAATTTAGTTTGTTCTTATTATGTTATAAAATGCATGAATAGATGCTTTGTCCATGCAAAAACTTTATTGGCTAAAATTTGCGTTTATTATTAATAATAAATTAATACTGATTATTTTAATATAATAAGAACAAACTGAACATTGTTTCTTAGGCTAAGCAATTAGAATTTCGATTAGAAATAGGATAATAAATACATTATGGAAATTTAGGAAAACATGGGACTTTACTACAATCTGATACAGCAATACTTCGCATAGTCCGGCTAATCATTGGATTTATTTGAAATCCGGGAAATTAATTACTGTTTACAAAAAAAATATAATAAAAAAACTTTTAAAAAAATGCTTTTATTTAAATTGACCTAAAAAGAGAGAAATAATTTAAATGTTCTTGTTAAAATTGTTGAATATTTATTACTTAAAATAAAAGAGTGAGGCGCACATTGATAGCTTAAGGAATTGTATATTCTTAGAGTCTCGGAATCACTTTGAAGCCCCCCACGCTTTTATTTTAAGTCATAGATATTCAACATTAATTAATTAAATTATTTCTCTCTTTTTAGTTCAATTTAAATAAAAGCATTACCGAGATCAGAGTCACTGGTCACATTTGCAATTTGTGAATCAGTGCGTACGGATCTCGGAGAATAAGAAGTCAGATTTATGCTCCGATTAAAAAAAAAAATTTATCTCGGGTTCCTATATCTGAAACACACTTACTTTACTTTGCCATTGGCCAAATGGTTTTTCCGACGGCCATTTAATTAAGTTAAAAAAAAAATAAAAGCATTTTTTTAAGTTTTTTTATTATATTTTTATTTTAAACTTTATAGTCTTTTTTTATTATAGATAGAGCATTAAAAATCTGGTGTGACTGGTACCTTCGGTATTCGAAAGTTGTGTTCTGTGCTTGTCACACCAGATTTTTTTGTGTCGAGATATATTTATTTTCCGACAGTACAGTACATTTGAATTTATAAACCATTTGTTTATTTATATTTTGTTTTTGTTTGGGGCCGTAGTTTGCGAGTTGTACGCAATTCAATATGCAGAGTTTTTATTTTTTCTAATCATTCGGGCTCAAGAAACGGCGAGACGAGGGGAAGTGGCGCCTCCACCTCCCCTCCAGGGATTGTCGCGGCTATTTTTGGAAATAATTATTAAAAACATTCTCTTATCTCGATCGCAAATCTATCATCTAAATAAAATGATTCTTTAGACCCAGAGAGAATGATTTGACTTCTTGTTAAGTAATAATAAATAATGCTCACTCTTGGATGGGAAAGGCAAATAAATAATAGTAAAAAACGTATAGAATTTATTCTTTACTATTTTATGGCGCTATTAATTATTATTTTTTCAATATCCCTTAGATCTCAAACTATTTCAAAAAAATCTGGTGTGACAAGCACAGAACACAACTTTCTCTTATCTTCGGTAATCGAAAGTTGTGTTCTGTGCTTGCACACCAGATTTTTTGTGTCGATATATATTTACTTTCCGCCGATATATTTTTTTTTTTTTTTTTTTTGAACATTCACACTTTTTTCACATTCACACTCACACTCACACACATTCACACCGTCTTTTCGGCAACTCAGGCCATTTAAGACTTTGACAATAACCGTTGTAATTAATATATCTATTGGGGATTCAGGCATTTCTATTTAAGCCATCTGGTATCCAAATGGCTTAAATAAAATCATCGGACTGCCTGGGTCCGAACCCGCGACGTTTGGTATAGGAGGTAGGGCTGGGCGGTAATGGATTTTCATTACCGACCTCGATAATGAAAAAAAACCGGTTTTTCTCGAAAGTCGGTAAAATTTTTTACCGCCCGCGGAACCAAAGTTTGCCGCCGCGGAACATTTTTTTTCGCGGAACCGAAATTTTTTCCCCGCCCGAAAAAAATATTTTTCCTTTTTTTAGAGACGCAAATTTTTTTTGCCGCCCGCGGAACAGAAATTTGCCGCCGCGGAACCAAAGTTTGCCGCCGCGGAACATTTTTTTTCGCGGAACCGAAATTTTTCCCCGCCCGAAAAAATATTTTTCCTTTTTTTTTTTAGAGACGCCAATTTTTTTGCCGCCCGCGGAACAGAAATTTGCCGCCGCGGAACCAAAGTTTGCCGCCGCGGAACATTTTTTTTCGCGGAACCAAAGTTTGCCACCGCGGAACATTTTTTCTCGCGGAACCAAAATTTTTACCGACTTTCGAAAAAAAACCGGTTTTTACCGAATTAGAGGTTCGTTACCGCGTTTTCGGTAAAAAATTTTTACCGGTTTTTACCGGTAAACCGGTTTACTGTCCAGCCCTAATAGGAGGTAGGCACGCTACCTACTACGCCAAACTCGGGGGCCCGCCGATATATTAGAATTCAAGATGTAAAATTTATAAACATGGGAAAATATTTATATTTTGTTACCATGGCAATTATTTCTCCTATCTTTCCTATGAAATAAAAGAGTAAAGTGTTTTTAAAACAATTTTGAGAGTAAAATGAGAATAAACATTTTAAAGAGCTTCTAAAAAATAATTGATTTTTGAATTTTAATCAAAATCTTTAAGGCAAATTTTGAGAATATCGAAAAAACTGAAAAAGTACTACATCAGTAAAGTACTAGTAATCTTTGGCCGATTTTGATTAAAAGCTTATTTTCTCGCCCTAGGTCCGTGTATAACTTAAATATAAAATTTCAACCTCCTAGCTCAATTCCTTCATGCTTTAAATTGAACACACACAGACAGACAGACCATGTCGCGAAAACCACTTTTTTGGATTCAGGCAAGGGCGGATACAAGGGGGGGGGGGTAAAGGGGTAATTACCCCCACGAGATTCGAAAAAATACCTTTTTTTCGCAAAAAAATTTATTTTTAATGTAAAATTTTTAAAATTAATACTTAAAAATTATATGTGTATTTATATTCTGGCAAACAAGTACAGAATGCGCTTTTAAATTACCGAAATTAAAAAAAAATCTGGTGTGACTGGCGCACAGCACACAACTTTCTCTTACCTTCGGTAATCGAAAGTTGTGTACTGTGCTTGTCACACCAGATTTTTTGTGTCGACATGTATTTAGTTTCCGACAGTAGGGTACATTCGATTTTCAAGATGTAAAATTTATAAGTATGGCAAAATATTTATATGTTGTTACCATGGTAACCATTTCTCCTATCTTTTCTATGGAGTACAAGAGTAAAGTGGCCTTCAGAAGATTTCAATCACAAAATGAGAATATACATTTTAAAGAGCATCTAAAAAATAATTGATTTTTGAATTTAAAAAAAAAATCGTTGGAGCGAATTTTGAGAAAATCGAAAAAAACTGAAAAAGTGCATCAGTAAAGTACTAGTACTCTTTGGTCGATTTTGTTCAAAAGCTTCGTTTCAAGTCCCAGGGGGGTGCCTAACTTAAATATAAAATTTCAACCTCCTAGCTCTTTTCGTTCTTGAGATATTTTGTTCACAGTCAGACACACAGACACACAGACAGACCATGTTGCGAAAACCACTTTTTTAGATTCAGGGGACCTCAAAACGTGAAGATCCATCAAAATCTCGACATCGAATTTTTGACATGAATCCAATACTTTCTCTCTCTATATATATATATATATATATATATATATTACATATATACATAGGTAAGAGAAAGTAATAGTGTGCTGTGCGACGAGTCACACCAGATTACCCCCCTGAGAAACACCTCTGGATCCGCCCTTGGATTCAGGGGACCTCAAAACGTGTATATCCATCAAAATCTCTACATGAACCCAACACTTTCTCTCTATATATTAACCTATGGGTAAGAGAAAGTAAAATTAGTAACGAGTCAGTCAGTCCGAGACATAAATTCCTGAAGAGAAAAGAGATAATTTATTGAAATTTAATAGATGACTGTCAAAAATATTCCCGCAATGACCCGACTAGAAGAGTTGCTCGATTTTCCGCTTTAATAATAATTTCATGATCAAAGCAAAGCGAATATCATTCAAAGTCCAAATTCATTTCTTAATCTTTCTCGAATCTAGAATTTTTTAACTGTATCACAAAAAATTTGAGAAAGAGAACGCTGTGTAAGCCCAAACTAGGGCTGGACGGTAATGGATTTTCATTACCGACCTCGATAATGAAAAAAAACCGGTTTTTCTCGAAAGTCGGTAAAAATTTTTTACCGCCCGCGGAACCAAAGTTTGCCGCCGCGGAACATTTTTTTTTTTTTTGCGGAACCAAAATTTTTCCCCGCCCGGAAAAATATTTTACCTTTTTTTAGAGAGCCAATTTTTGCCGAAACATTTTTTCCCCCGCGGTATGCCAATTTTTTGCCGAAACATTTTTTCCCCCCGCGGAGCCAAAATTTTTCCCCGGCCGGAAAAATATTTTACCTTTTTTTTAGAGAGCCAATTTTTTGCCGAAACATTTTTTTTTCTCGCGGAACCAAAATTTTTTACCGCCCGAAAATATAGGTTTTTACCGACTTTCGGAAAAAAACCGGTTTTTATCGAATTAGAGGTTCGTTACCGCGTTTTCGGTAAAAAATTTTTACCGGTTTTTACCGGTAAACCGGTTTACCGTCCAGCCCTAGCCCAAACGATATAAAAGGAAGAAGGGCAGCAAAAAGATTCAAAAATGATAAAATCTATTCACATGTTGTTTTTCTACTAGCAGATGTTTTTTTTTCCAAAAACAGAAAAACTGATTTGATTCATTTTAGATGAATAATTAAAAATATACTATCTAGGTTTATTATAAGTAGATCTTTTATTCATAACCTGAGTTCATTTCTAATTAGAAGTAAACACGGATTTATTATTATTAACAAAAGTCGTTTTGGTGAAGGCCATGCCCGCGCCCTTCTCCCTTTAAACCTCGAATCCTCTGTAAATAAATATAAATTTATCAGTCCTGCCCTTTGTTTATCTTCCTAATTTTCTCATGAAGGGGAATTCATCTTATAAAACCGGGAAAAACACTCTAAATGAATTAAGCTTAGATGGATTGGATCTATTTTAGTAAAAAGGAATAGAAGATGTTAGGATAAAAAATTTACAATTATTATAATAAAATAAAATTAATAAGGATACTTGCTAAAAAGGAACTTTTTTTGCAATGAGTAAGAGAAAGTGGGTAGCCAGCAAATAATACATTTTACTTTCTCTTACCTATATATGTAATATAGAACGAAGAAGTATTGACAAAAATTCGTTGATTTTGTTTGAGCTACATGTTTTTTATGTTATTTCTGAAACAATCCCGTCTTTAGGACGGAAAATTTTTATTATTTGTTGAGAATAAGCGATCCATACAAAAATATTTACCCTCTTAATATCGTCGGAACCGAAACCCTGGCCGGTCCGGAAACTCGTTTAGCCGGTTATTCCGAGGTTTCGGTGAAAAATTGATTTTCATTTCATTTTCATCCTAACTTGCTGATTTTGTTTAATTGATCCCAAGCCTTTGTACAGTGGCGTACCGAGGGGGGGGGCGAGGGGGGCGGTCCGCCCCAGGCCCCGAGTCGGCATAGGCCCCCATATATTTATAAAAAAAAATTTAATGAAAATTTCCCTATGAGTGGCCCCGGGGCCCTCAGGGCTCAAGTAAAAATGGGAAAATTTAAATGAAAAAAAGAAAATTTAATGAAAATTTCTCTTTGAGAGGCCCCGGGCCCCTCAGGGCTCAAGTAAAAATGGAAAAATTTAGATAAAAAAAACAAAATTTAATGAAAATTTCTCTTTGAGAGGCCCCGGGGCCCTTGGGGCTCAAGTAAAAATGGGAAAATTTAAATGAAAAAAAGAAAATTTAATGAAAATTTCTCTTTGAGAGGCCCCGGGCCCTCAGGGCTCAAGTAAAAATGGAAAAATTTAGATAAAAAAAGAAAATTTAATGAAAATTTCTCTTTGAGAGGCCCCGGGGCCCTCAGGGCTCAAGTAAAAATGGAAAAATTTAGATAAAAAAAAGAAAATTTAATGAAAATTTCTCTTTGAGAGGCCCCGGGGCCCTCAGGGCTCAAGTAAAAACAAAATTTAATTAAAATTTCCCTTTGAGAGGCCCCGGGGCCCTTGGGGTTCAGGGATATACGGTATTTTAAAAATATTTTTGTGTATGGAGGAGAAGGATATTTAAAGATGAGCAGCCCCCCCCCAAAAAAAAAATTCAATATAAGGCCCCCACTTCTAGTGCCGCCCCAGGCCCCCAACTGCCTCGGTACGCCTCTGCCTTTGTAGTAGAATCAAAATAGGCTGGGAAGCAAGCGAGTAAACAAACTTGGGAACTCCTTCCCGAGTTTCTATTAGGGAAAAGGCGCTTGAAAAGTCGATTTTCGATTTTGAAATCGACTTAATTAGCAAAGGTGTTGAATTTAAATTTTTCTTTTAAAATAACAAGAGCAAAGAATTTTTTAAAAATCACTAAAACAAATTATATAGAACAGTGTTTAACAATTATTATTAATATATAAAAAAAGTAAAAAAAGAATAGAACTTTCTCTAAAGAGAGAGTTAATTGCTTAATAAAGTTAATTGATATTCATGTATATTTTGCTATTAATAAACTTAGAAAATTTAAAACAATTTCCTATGTTAATTATCCCTTCGTTATTTACATATTCGCGAGGGCTCTAAATACAATACTCGCAACCAGAATCCATTGGCCATTGTGCTCACAAGGGAAGTCATAGTGAAGGCTGACAGATGAAATTATTGTGAAGTGCGGGATGCAGGACTTGACCGGATTCTCCCTTAGGAAGCCCCTGAGTAATTATTTAGCAGTTTAGACTAACCAAAACAAATCCTCTACCGCCCCCAGGCAGCTTTGTATTATTCCAGATAAACATCAAGCATAAATTGCTCATTAGACGAGCGAATTAATAATAATATTCTTCCGTTTAACTTTGTTAAAAAAAACATGATCTACTTTAATCGACTCTCTTTGATGTTTCGTGTGTGTTTTTTTTCCTCTTCTGCATATTTCATTTCATTTCAATGAATCGGACAGGATTTCCGTTCGTTATGGCTTTCAGGTTCAAAGTTGCAAACCGCCCCCCCCCCCTTACCCTTTCAACCTTATACGTTGCCAATCACATATAGAGAGATCTCTTCAAAATGTCTTATTCTCCAATTTGTATTTGAAATTAATTTTAGAAAATGTAACCACAAGTTTCATCATAACAGGCCAGCAAATTTAACCAAGAGCTATCTTTTTCGACATTTAGACTACATCTCTATTTATTTCAAATGATTAGTAGCCAATTAAATTTTTCCCGCTTGGGACGGGAAGCGAACCCCGTCACGAGAAGCTAATGTATCTCTCTGAGTCACGGATACTTTCAAATTATCGGCCCAGGATTTGGAAAGTATTGTAACTTGGTTGTCTATTTTGAGTTTTTTTTTAAATACTTTATTCGAATTTAATCTAATCCCAGGTTTTATCTTTTTTATTCACGGCATGTAGCGTATTATTTAAAAAAAAAAAAAGATGGAGGAATATAAACAGAATAATTCCACCCTGAGATGCCACAGCAGCCCATGCTCTGGTGCCACTGGTTCCAGAGGGTGAACATAAGCCAAAACCTTATCACAAACTTCAAGTTTTATTTCATTTAATATTTTCATATAAAAATATATATATATAAAAGCTCGTGGCATGAGTTTGCATCCAAACAAGGGGGTCTTCATATCTCGTGAGGGAATATGTATTTTTTATATTATAAAAACAGCCGCTTGCTTTTCTTCCTATATTCAAATATGATAGCACGAAAAAATCTCTCGTTTCAATTTGAGTATTTTAAGTGAGCAACCCACCAAAGGGTCTGGGGTGGGGCCCTCTGGAAATTAATTGTTTTTGGAGATAGGTGGAAGGGAATTTAAAAAGAGTGAGAGAGAGTAATGTTTGAAGTGGGAGAGAGAGAGATTTGTTTTTTTGAACAATTAAGACACAAATAAATTTAAAAAATGGGATTTATAATATTGTTTTTAATCTAATAAAAAGAAAAAGATTTAAATTCGTTAATGCTTTCTTCTTTCCTATGAAGAACAAGAGTAAAGTGGTCTTCAGAAGATTTAACGGCAATGAGATTATTTTAAGAGCTCTAAAAATATTGATTTTTGATTTTAAAAATCTTGGAGGGAATTTTGGAAAATGAAAAAAACTGAAAAGTAATCAGTAAAGTACTAGTATTTTGGCGTTTTGTTCAAAAGTTTTTTGAGATTCTTCAAAGGTCCTAAGTTAAATATAAATTTCAATCGGTAGCTCATTCTTTGTAAAAAATGGTTCCCACTACAGACACCACCACAGGATTTGGGGACCCTTTTGGATCGGGGCTACTGTTTCATCAAAATCTCGACATCGAATTTTTGTGTCGAATATTTCTCTCCTTATATTTTATATAGGCAAGAGAAAATAAAAAAATGAGAGAACACAGAGACTTTTGCTTAATGATCTACAGTAAGGATCAAAGGTACGTTTCCCCGATTTGTTTAAATTTAAATTAAAGTGAAATTTAACTAATGACTTTGTTGCTCTCAATGCCGAGAAACGAACAAGTTTATCAAATGAGACCAGAGATAGGGGTGAGAAAAAAAAGTCACTGGCAGATGGGGAGGAGCGTGAAATTGCTACCAACTACACCAAGCCCGAGGGCAAAAGAGAAAATGTAATTAATAAAATACTCTAATAATTGAGTATTCCATTCTTAGATCCAACAATGGCTATGCAACTATAGAAATAATATGCAAAAAGCTCTGAAAGGAAGGGAAAATAGAAGCTTCATTTAATTTGAAGGAAAAATGAAGAGAAAGTAGAGAAAGGAGGGAGGGGAGGGTCAAGGAGTCATGATATGTAAAGGTAAATAACAATTTTACGAATATCATTTCATAAACGAATCATTAGGGGAATCTAACTTATAGTCAATTAACTTTTCTAGCCAATTAGTGCGCCACTATAACAAAGTCAGATAACATCCAACAGCCACGCACCATCAAGGCCTGATTTGCTCATCTCATCAAATGTGAATAAATAAAATCCGATAAAATAATTGTCCCTAACAAATTCTGTGTCCAGCAATCGTTAATCAATCATTACGTCATTACGCCTAGTTTTATCTTATTAATTTTATATTTTTATATTTTATTATTTTATTAAAATGTGAATCTAAATAAATAAAATAATTATCATCATATCATCCAATCACTACGCCACAGAAGACATCCATCAACTTCAGATCATTAGGCCTTCATTTCAAGTGGAAATCTGACTATGTTAAATAAAATGCAACATAATTACTGCGCTACTTTTATTGGATCAACATCTAAAGAAAACATCCAACAATCCTGCAAGATTTGGACTATTTGTTTCGTGACAACCTCGCTAAATTAAATAAAATTTGTCTACAATTGTTGGTTAAAATAAATAAATGGCTCGACCAAATACATACATCCTGCGTTCATTTATGTATTTCTATCAAAATCTTAGATCCAATTTTTTTCATGAATTCAATACTTTATATATATATATACCTAGACGCAAATATATACCGTACTGTCGGAAACTAAATATATCTCGACACAAAAAAATCTGGTGTGGCAAGCACAGAACACCGAAGGTAAGAGAAAGTTGTGTGCTGTGCGACCATCACACCAGATTTTAATGCTCTATCTATAATAAAAAAAAGACTAAAAAGTTGAAAATAAAAATATAATAAAAAAACTTAAAAAAAAATGCTTTTATTTAAATTGAACTAAAAAGAGAGAAATAATTTAATTGTTCTTGTTAAAATTGTTGAATTTTTATGACTTAAAATAAACTGGCGCTTCGAAGTGTTCCGAGCTCTAAGACAAATACAATTCCTTAAGCTATCAATGTGCGCCACGCTTTTATTTTAAGTCATAAATATTCAACAATTTTAACAAGACATTTAAATTATTTATCTCTTTTAAGTTCAATTTAAATAAAAACTTTTTTTTAAGTTTTTTTTATTATATTTTTTCAATTATTATTACAATAACAGGGAAAAGGATTTCGTAGAAAACCCGAAGTACCCAGCTAATAATACATTTCTATTGATTTTTTTTTATAAATTTCCAAGTGTAAACATTTTTCCTTTTATTTTTCCTCTGTTTTTCTCTCCATCTTAAAGTCCTTCTTTCTCTTCAGGTCATTTATATTTACTCCTCTGCGTTTGTTCGCAAGTAGGCCTTAAGATTTCCGTTTTGTTTGCAAGTCACTAAAGTTATGAATACATTTCAAGTAAGCCAACTCATATATAAATACGCAATGATATACTACACTGGAGAATACATCTCATGTATTTTATGCACATAGATAACTTGTCTTGAGATTATTAAATAGCGAACTCCTGATAAGCGGAAGCTTTTGGATTCTAAAAAAAAAATGTAGTATCCGGAGAGAAAGTTGGGAAAAACTAAAACCCGCCCACACCCTTCGTTTCTCTTACAATTTAGTTCTTTCTTTTACACTCAACAGTAGGATTAAAAAAGACAAAGCGGAAATATAAATTAAAAACTCGGAATCTTAAATGTTTTAGCTTGGAAAAATTACGAATAAACTTTTTTGGAAAGAAAAAAAAGTCAAAAAAAAAAAAAAAAACTTTTACATTCTTTTAAAAACGGACTTTTTCCTGAATTAATACACCTCCAGTTATTTTATGGCAACATTCAAACAAACGGACAACACTTTTTGAAAGTATATTCGTTTTTATTAAAAAAGAAAAGTATCTAGCTTATTATCGTGGGTATTTCCCGCATCTTTCATAAAGAAGAGCGATCAATGCTTTGAACCAGAGCAGATAAAAAGAATAAGCTTCGAGATTCGAGGAAAAATGTTTTCTGCTTTGAAACAAAATTTTAGTATTATATAGGAGAGTGAAGTTGACCGATTGAACTGGATAAAAAAATTTGGTGTTACAAGCACAGAACATAACTTTTGAAGGTAAAAGAAAGTTTTGTGCTGTAATTTTTGTGTCAATATAAATTGATTCCGACAGTACATTAGAATTCAAAATATAAAATTTATAAACATGGAAAAAAATATTAATTTTTTATGAAACAATTTCGAAGGGAAAATGAGAATATTCATTTTAAAGAGAATCTAGAAACTAAGTGATTTTGGAAATCTTAATCAAAATCGTTAAAGCCAATGTTAGAGAAAATCAGAAAAGACTAAAAAAAAGTACCACAGTAAAGTACTAGTACTTTTGAGTCTATTTTGTTCAAAAGCTTCCTTTCCGTCCCAGGGGGGGGGGAGGGGGTACCTAACTTAAATATCAAATTCCAACCTCTTAGCTCTTTTTCTTCTTGAGTTTGTTCAGAGACAGATCGTTTTGCGGGTCCTACTTTTGGACTCAGGGGTCCTCAAACGTGTATTTCTATCAAAATCTCGACATAGGATTTTTAATATGAATTTCTATCTTTATATAAATTATATATAGGTAAGAGAAAGTAAACATTATTATAATATAACTTAAATTTTCATAAATGCATTTGTTTTTAACGCTTTTTTCTTTTCCTTGATTCGGGGCCGGTTTATGAACAGTGGCGTCATTTCAACTTTTTCTTGGGGGGGGGGGCAAACTTTTTTTTTTCTTAAAATTTACTTACAATTAGGTACTCAAATTTGGCCAAAATATATTTATTTAATTGGCCTAATTGTTTAATTTTGTTTACTCGTAGATATATTTTGAAAGATTTTATTTAGAATAATATAAGATTTATAAAAAAATCTAGAACCCTTGGGGGGGCAAATGCCCCCCCACTGACCCCCCCCTCCCAAATGACGCCACTGTTTATGAAATCAAAACTAAACATATGACCGAGAGTTAGATAAATCCAGACGTTTTATATGGGAGTTTGAAGAAATACATCAGGTAATTTAAGAAGTGCCAGCTTTAGCTCGTGTGATCAGCCACCCTGTGCTCCACAAGCGGATTATTATTTTTCTAAATTTTTTCGGTTGATTAGCTATTAATGAAAATGAGCTAGTCTTTCCTTTAATTCGTTGTATCAATAGGTTAAGGTTAAAGCTCTGACTTCGTGAACCTTGATGTGTTCCGTGTACTCTCTCATGTGCATTAGGATAATATCTCATTATAATTGATTTGTCCCAACGGATTCTGCTCCCAACCAGCGGATTATCACATGACTTTAGCGCATATGGAATCCATGCATAATTGCTTATTTATTGAGACTTGTAAGTGCGTTAATTTGTTATTAGTTAATATAATTATAGTTAAATTTTCTTCTCTCTGATTTTCATTCTGCAAGAATTTTTAACAAAAAAAAAAACATTCTCTATTAGGATTCGTCAGATAAAGAATAAATATTATATCATTCTATATATTTTTTTGTTGTTGGAAAGTTATTTTTTTTTTTATTTCTTTTCGCGCATGATAAAATTTGCCAATTTAACAGATTCCGTAGTAAAATAGTCTTTTGATGATAAATTGCTCCTCCCAGTGAATTCTTATTCAAATTTTTTTTACTACATTTTTGCAACTGTCCTTGAGTAATCACAAAACTAAGTATAATTCAATAGAATAAAATGTTAGTAGAGGGAAGAAAAGGCAAAGGAAATGAAAAAAAGAGACATTGTTCCAACTGCCCTCGGACCATTTATCACTCTATCACTCTTTTTGTTGTTTGTTTGTTTTTTTTTAGCTAATTTTATATTATATTTTTTTCATTTTTGGTCATTTCAGGCTCGTTGTTTCTCTAACATTGTGCAGGACTTTTGAAATAAGAATGTGATCGTCCTTTGGCAAAAACTTCTTAAGTTAATAATGAAATTTATTTAAGACATCAAAATTTGAAAATTAAAATTAATAAACAGAAAAGCATGATAAAGGAAAGTAAATTAAAAATACTTTCTCTCTCTATATATTTCATATATAGGGTAAGAGAAAGTAAAAAATCCCTCAGGCCAATGGCCAGATATTGCAAATACGAATAGATTCATGGACGTAACTAGAGAATTTGGCTGTGGGGGGGGGGGGCATGGGACCAGCTATCCTTCGGAGGGCCTGGAAAGCCCCATACTTTCTCAATTTTTCTTGGAGCAGGGAGCTTTCTGGGGGAGGCACGAGAAGGTATTTATTTAAAATTTATATAATATTCGTTTATTTAATAAAAATTGGGAGTGCGGAGATTGCTAATAAAGTGAAATAAAAAAAAAAAAAAAAAAAAAAACTGTGAAAATTTTATATACAGGTAAAAGGGAAAATTTCAGAGAATATAGAACGATGATCTTTTTTACTATCATTTGATTGGTTGAACGGATGGTTAGATTAAAGAAAAAATATATTCTTAATTATTCAATTTTAGTTCCATGTGAATATTCTCTAGGAAATTCTAAACTCATTACAAAAAATCCGATGCGAATTGGATGCGCGGTTTTCGAGTTATAGACAATTGAATTATCAAAATTTTATTCATTTCCAATGTTAATTATTTCCAGCTCTTAGTTTGGCCAAAGGAGGGGAGGGTCGTGGGTGACAGGTTCCCCCACCCCTCTGCTCTGATTGTCGCTGAGGAGAAAAAGGCGCCAGGCGCCCTCCCCTCTTTTCTAAGAAAAATGATTTCTCTTTTTATTAAAAATAATAATTTAATAGCTTTTAAGTTAATTTTTTTTTTTTGGACATTTGGAAGAATTATAAAAATTGAACGAGAAAAAAAAAATTAATTAAGCAGTCAGAGAATATTGCCAAATAAATGATAGTTATATATTTAGTTAGATGTAAAATCTTTCAATTCTTCATCATCACATGTTATATTTAATTGAACACAAGCGATATTTCGATCTTGCATTACTGTAGGGAGTTAAATAATAAAGTGCAAAATTTAATTTAGATGAAATGATTTGAGTACTTCAAACAATTTTCACAAAATATTACTGATATGTAGAGACCGGACAAAAAAAGCATAAAAAAATGAAAAAAAAAAGTGCTTAAAAAAGCATAAAAAACTTGAATAAAAAGTTATTAAATAAGCATAAAAGTTGAAAAAAAAGCATCTCATAAGCAATTTTTACTCATACCAATGGCGTATACATTTTTTTTTTTTTTTTTAATAAACTAAATTTATTCCGCCCCGCCCTGCGAAAAATTTTGTTTTTGCGGAACCAAATTTTTTCACCCTGCGGAAAAATTTTTTTTTACAGGGCTATATTTTTTCGCACTGCGGGGTTTTTGGAATTTTTTTTTTTTTTTGGGGAGGCGGGCCCCCTCCCCCCCTTATATACGTCCCTGGTGTATGCGTGTGTGAATGGGAAAAAAGTGTATTTTTTAATAAAAAAAAAAAAAATCATAAATATTCGTAAAATAAGTTAAAATAAGCACGAAAGGGGGAAAAAAAGCAAAAAAAGCATAAAAAATGCAATCTCAATACACTTAGTTTTTCCTAATTCGTGTAGAAATTAAATATCTAATGGCTGCTTATAAAATTGAGCAATAAGCATTTTGCTTAAAATCCGGTCTCTACTGATATGATATACTTTTTAAAAGATTTAAATTCTGTTACCATGTCAACCATTTCACCTATCTTTCCTATGAAGAACAAGAGTAAAGTGGTCCTCAGAAGATTTCAACGGCAAAATAAGAATATTCATTTTAAAGAGCATCTAAAAAATAATTGATTTTTATTAATTAAAAAAAAAAAGTTGGAGCGAATTTTGAGAAACTACATCAGTAAAGTACTAGTACTTTTTGGCTGATTTTGATTAAAAGCTTATTTCCACGTCTCAGGGGGGTGTCTAAATTAAATATAAAATTTCACCCTCCTTGCTCAATTCCTTCATGCTTAAAATTGAACACACATAGGCAAGAGAATGTAAAAAAAAAAAAATAGGGGGGCCGTGAGATATTTCTTTGGTTCCCAACGGGGCCGCGACTCAAAAAGTTTAACAAGCACTGAATTAAAGGTCTAAAGAGATGGATTTTATTATTTAATATATTTACGAGAAATCTCTTTGGTTGAAGACAAAATATTTTGAAATTTTATTTTTTCTCAAAGGATTGAATTTTTTTTTATAGATAAATATGCAGTCTTTTATTCTTATAGTTAAAAAAAGTTTCGAATAAAATTTTATAAAAGCATAAAAAGATGAAATCAATCAATTTGCAATTATTTCAAATGATGGGAGAGCATCAATTTGTTTTTTCTAATTCGATCTGCGCCCAGAGTGCAGCCAGGGAGCCTCGCTTCACTCTCGTCTAGGCTTTTCTTCACGCGCAGATTCGCTTTTCAAAAACTCGCTATATCTCTCTTATTTTTCGTTGAATTTGTGGAAAAATGCAAAACTGGTCTTTCCAATCAATTCAAAAGCTATAGACATTTTTTTATTTAACTACGACCACATAAAATGGGGGTTTATTAATTGCCTTTTACATCTTCAAATTTTAACTGCCTCTTTCATTTTCTAATTATCCTAATTTATTGTTTTTTAATTAAATAAACACATTTAGGCCTTGATATTGATCGAATAACTTAGTATATAAAATATTCAAGCAAAAACAATGAAATTTTAGTCTCAAAACGTTCTGAAAATGATTAAAAATCGATTTTCCAAATTTTGACATATTAATTTTTACTTTCCCAATGGCCACTGGCCAAACGGGCAAAATAAAAAAAAAATTTACTTTCTCTTAAAATTCAAAAATCAATTATTATTTTGATGCTGTTCTATTTTGCTTTCAAAATTGTTTGAAGGCCACCATGGGCGTAACTAGATATTTTGGCTGGGGGGGGGGGCATGGGACCAGCTATCCTCCGGTGGGCCTGGAAAGCCCCCTATTTTCTCAATTTTTCTTGGGGCAAGGAGCTTAACTAAGTCTATGGAAAATAATTAATTAAGACTTAATACAAAGGTGATATAAAATCTATTTAAGTTAAATATATTATTACTAACAATTGTAAGTAGAAGTAGCCCTGTATTTTATTTTACTCCCCCAATTTTTATATTTTCTATCTTTACTTATCAGGATTCGAAGTGATTCAAGCACACGTGATTTTGTGAAAAATTGACGTGAGTGATTATATTTAATTGACCTTCGGTTAGGGAGAAAGAGGTGTGTAATAATTTTAGCGAGAAAATTCCATTCATTTCTCAGTAAGAGGTATTATTTTATCAATGGAATATATTTTCCAATCATTTTCTTAGAGGCTAAAGAAACTTTGAAAAAAGGGTTTTGTATTATTTGGAAAAATAAAATTTGAATGTGAATAAGCCAAATAAAAACTGGCAAATTAGTCCCCTCTCTAAAATTCAAAATTAATTAATTAATATATTGCTAGATTATCCAGATTGGGAAATGATGAGCGTTGTCCGAACATGGACATACCAACAATTAATGTATTTAAGTCAAGGGCTAAATTATATATTGAATGTATGTAATTAATACAATAAAAATTTGATAATGTAAATATGTTTGTATTTGGGCTAATTGCCTGTGAAATAAAGTAAAGTAAAGTAAAGTAAAAAAAAAAAAATATCTGAGCGTTTGTACATGTTACATGTATCTCTCTCTCATATCTCGGCTATAGAAAAAAATTTAGTTTCATTTTAATAGTAAAAACAAATTTTATAACCTTGATTGATAAATAAAAAAATTCACAGAAAAAAGTTATCATCGACAAACAGGTAAACGGGCAACGCCTAGGTAAAATTTTTGGTAAATATTACATGCGAGTTGTTTTATTATTCTTTTGAAAAACGTATTTTAGAAAATTGGTACAAAGAGCTTTTTATGCTTTGTCTCAACGTCCCCTCTCTTAACAAACAGACTTAGGTTAGGACCTGCGGCTCCTTTTTATTCAATAATCTTAAATATTTTGCATAAAATTGCTTAATATTTATAGAGTTGAGGTCATAAATAATGCAATTTTGAAAAAGAGTGGAGGCGGCGTGTGAATATTCAAGGCAAGCGGGTTTATATGGGGACGCTTATCAGGCTGAAGGGCTTAAGCCAAGTGCGAAGGGCTGGCTGGCAATTTAACTTGGGGCCCAGATGAGATGAGAGATGGAGATGGAGATGGGACCTACAAAGGGCCGAAGGGCTAAAGCGCCACTTGGCAAGCTGTCCGTGCAAACGCATTGAGAGACACACGCAATTAGTCCAATTGTCCAAATCAACACGAAAGCCGCCGGCCTTCAACTTTGTTCCCACCCCCCATCCAATGTGTAAACATGTTAACTGGAATTTGTCCTTCTCCGCCCTTAGGAAACCCTCCCCCTTTTTCTCCTTGAACAAATCGGGAAATAAACTTGGCGAGAATCGAGATTTCACAAGCGGCGACGAGAATTTATAGCCGACGAGTGCATACTGATATTTTTATTGGCAACGATGAATAATATATTTATGTAAAAACAATAAAGAGAGAGAAAAAAAAACAGGGTAAGCCTACTGCTGCTGCCTTTGGAATGTTAACTCGAAAGGGAAACAATTGGAACCGGAAATATGCCAAACATTTAAAAACCTGATAAAAAAAAATATATATAAAATGGAATTTGATTTATTACAACGACGAATTTTAATTTTATGTTTATTTCTACTTTAAAAGAAAAGAAAACATATGGTGAATCAAAAATAATTTTTATGTTGAAAAAATTAACAGAAGGGTTAAAAAAAAATCCGAGGCTTTAGGGAGAAAATTAAAATTAAAAAAAAAATTTAATTCCCATTTTAACTCAAAAAATGCCCACGGGGCGTGGAGTAGAGGTTAGAGTGCTAACCTCATATACCAAACGTCGCGGGTTCGGACCCCAGGCAGTCCGATAATTTTATTTAAGCCACTTGGATACCAAATGATTTAAATAAGAATGCCTGGACCCCAAATAAATGTATATTATATAAATACGAGTATCGTTTAAAGTCTTAAATGGCCTAAGTTGCCGGAAAGACTGTGTATGTGTGTGTGAATGTGAGTGTGAATGAGAAAAAGGTGTGAGTGTTTAAAAAAAAAAAAAAAAAAAGTGTGCGGAGATCGAGAATAATAAATATAGACCTACCATAAAAAAAAAAAATATTGAGTTTTTTTTTAATTAAAAAAAAAATATTTCTAAATTAAAAAAAAAAAAAAAAATTAATTAAAATTTATTTTATTTTCAATATTATATGAACATGACAGGAATAAAAATAAAAAATAAAGGAAGAAATTATTTAACATTTATTATTTATATATCATCATGCTATAATATAAAGCGCTAGCCACGGACTTACATTTTATGTTACTGTTTACCTCTCTATCTCGCTGATTGGCCAGAGACAGAGGAAGTGGAGTCAGTGAGGGAAATTTAAAACTTTTAAAACTTTAAGATTTTGCAATTGCTCGCCGAAGGCGAAAAATGTCCAGAGATCTGAGCTTGGCCCTTTAAAGGAGAAACAAAGAGGATTTATTATTATTATAAAAGAGACAATCTCGCAATTGCACTCGAAGAAAGAATAGGCCTAAGATAATAAAAAAAGTTTTTTCAATAATCGCATTTCGGTGAAAAAAAAGATGATGCTATAGAGGAAAACCTAACATTAATAAGATAAATGACATTCTTAACTCGGGTAGCTCATATATGCCAAGCTCTTTTTGTTTAAAAACGTCACTTACTGACGCGTTATTTTTACTCCAATAATTAATTAAATATAGAACGTTGGATTTCAGTATTCTTATATTTAATTAATTGAATTTGAACACACTTGACTCAGAGCAAGGAATATAAGATATATTTTCTCTTCCCGCCATTATAATTTACCTAGATTTTTAGGTTCATCTGGCTTAGTGAATTAACACTCTTAACTAGCCTAATTCCATGGACAAGTGAATAGTAATTACTTTCTCTCTATAGATCTACAGTGGACGATGCTTGTTAAGTCCTTTCTATTGCCTCGATCTGCCCGATCTTCTAGTAACGATGCGGGGTTGGCTTTCCTCAAGAAGACCATCTCTATTTATTTATTTAGATAAATCCAAATAACAGAACACTGTTGATTGATGATTTTGAATTTAGATTAATTCGTTTTCGAAGTACAAATGCGTTGAGACAGTCGCCTTTTTCTTGTTCCCGGATGACATTAATGAGCAAGAAAATTCAGATTTACCTAATTTCTGCGCAAGAGAGCAAATCGTCGGATGCAACTTTTTATAAAGAAATTTCACTTAAATTTACTTCTATTAATTTGTTTTTATTCCTAAATAATTGATTAGTTGAAATATAATGTATACTCTTACAAGGTAAAATAACTAGATAAACAAACTAAGAAACGTTTGCTTAGAATGTTATGCGAATGAGCGATAAAAC